>JAYMTO010000857.1:0-10502 GCA_036898065.1 California macrophylla | reverse complement strand
GTATATAGATCGGTGCGTCTAGAAACAAGAAATTGAGGATATCTTATAATTCATCTCGAAGACATTGTACGATCAAACAAAGAGACTTAATTATCGAATAGGAATATCAATGGGTATGCAATGCCCACTTTTTACACCATCATTCAAAGGTTGGTTTATGCGTAAATGGTATTCTGAGGAAGGATCAAAACATGCGATGGCTCAAAACTGATTGCAGATTGATTTTCAGTGAAATAAACCCTAGAGTCACCAAGCTCTAGGGTTTAATAACAAAACTCTGCCCCCTAAACAAGCAAACTCCTTTGCATATAAAACTCGCCTTCCTCTCCAGCTATGAATTCCCGATTTTCTCTTCCTTCGACCCCATTCCCGTTTCTGCAATCCCCTGCTTCTCCCTTCCTCGGAGATGGTGGGCTTCGTCTCTAGACCCTCCATTGAAGCGGACCTCTCTGAACCGTCAAAGCTCGATAACTCGATTATCGACCCACCTGACAATCTCGACCCCAAGGCCAACGACCCGTCTTTTGTCGATACGTTCTTCGATTTTGATTCTATAGACGAGTGGTTTAGAGATAATCCCCCCTCGACGACAACTACGGACGCGAGTAGGTTCGATTTTGGGGGTTTTGAGATGGCTGAGGAAGGAGGCGAGGTTTTTGTTGAAAACCCAGAAAGGGTTGGTGTTTTGTTGGAAGGTGAAGATGGGTCTGGTGGAAAGATTGTTCCTGAGAACCTGGTTGCTGAAAGTAAGCTTATTGTTGCCGAGGTGAAGGTGGAAGCAGAGGAGTGCGGAGAGTTGGGGGAGTTGAGATCTTCTATTGAGAAGGATTTTGGGAAGGTTAGTTTGGCAGGAGAGTCTGGGAGTTGTGGTGTTGGAGACTGTAATGGAGAAGACAATGCAAAGGATTCGAGGTCAGAGGCGGCGAGCTCATCTTCCTCGGCATCTGATAGTGAGAGTGGTGAGGAGTCTGAGAGCTCATCTTCCAGCAGCAGCAGCAGCGAAGAAAGTGATAGTGATGATGATCTAGAGGAGGAGGCAAAGAAGTTGGCTACTGTGGATGCTGAGATTGAAGAGGGTGAGATACTGGAGGCTGATGGGAAGCAGATGGTTAGTGGGGAAAATGATGAAGATGATGATGGTGATGATGATGATGTAGAGAACATGGTAACTTGGAGTGATGTGGATGAGGAAGATGATGGTGGGGGTGCAGCCAAACCCATCAGATCAAAGAATGAGCTTGCAGTAAGTAGTTGTGGCTTTGAGTTTTTGTTTATTTATTTAATTCTATTTGTTTTACATAAGTACTTATGCTTCTAAACATTTCTCTTTTCATCCTTTCAAGTAATAAGCTTTTATGGACTTTCCTACCCAGTGTAGTAATATCATGATGTTCTCAAAGAAATTTGTGAAATTATGTAAATAAGCTAATTGAGTCTTGAATTTAGAGTGTTGATCATTCCTTGCCTTGGCTAGCCTAAACTTGTAGTAATATCTCATATATGTGATCTTGTTGCAGTACATGTAGATGTATAGGTAGAAAAGAGAGTGATCTTGTAGAGAAATTGACTAGAACATATTGTACTCAGAGAATCTGTTTTACTAATATACTGCAATTATTATGACTTAGTTGCTTCTTGTATGTAACCTAAAAAACTGACTGTTTCTTATTCTTGAGATGTGATCATTATATGATAGACAGTGCTGCTTTATGTTGAATTGAGTCATCAATGTGTAATTCATCAGTAGTTATATAGGATGCACTTGTTTTTCTAACAGGCAAGCAATGGTTTTCTGAGCTGCTGCCCTTCTATGTTTCAAATACACCTCTTAAGGATATGCTTCTTATCATAAATGTCTAGTGTGTTTAATTTTTTATTGTCCCTTTTGATCAATGGGGTTACTACCTGAGAATCATCAGGCCAACTTTCGGTTATTCTTATTGCATTATTACGAATTGATAATGTTTTTTTTGGAATATCAGGATCTCCCCCAAGTTCCTCCCGTGGATGTGGCATTGGAACCAAATCATCAACTGCTGCCTGTTGGGGTTGTTTTATCGGTATGTTTTTAGAAATCCAAGAGCAGAGATGACCTTGATTTGGGAAACCAATCTATAATCATAAGCACTACTGATCACTCAAGTTGCAATGCTCTATGATCTCTTTGAATCTTTTCAATCTGTATACTGTTTTTCTATTATATCTTGATCAGATTGATGATATTGGTTTCCATTTTATAGGTAATAGGTGCCAAAGTCATTGTAGAAGGAGTGGAGAAGCACAACCCTCTTAGTGAGGGTTCTATTCTCTGGATAACAGAAAAACGATCTCCACTGGGGTTGATAGATGAAATCTTTGGCCCTGTCAAAAACCCATACTATGTGGTAAGATACAATTCAGAAAGTGAAGTCCCTGCTGGTCTCCAAGATGGTTCAACTATCTCTTTTGTTCCTGAATTTGCCAACCACGTGCTTGATGATAAGAGTCTCTACAAGAAAGGCTATGATGCATCTGGTGATAATGATGAAGAATTGTCAGACGAGGCAGAGTTTTCAGATGATGAGAAAGAGGCTGAGTACAAGAGAATGCAGAAAATGTCCAAGAGGGGTTTGAATGACCAAAACCTTGATAATGGCAAGAATAATAAAAAGAAGGGTACAAACAGGGACAAACAGCGGAACAATAACAAGTCTGCAGGCCAGCAGCCAACCATGGATAAGAGTCAGTTCCTACCTGATCAAAGCCAGCACCATAAACCGTCACAACATGTTCATAGTAACGGCTCCTCTTCTAGCGCTGGACAGGGTCATGCTGGTGGAGCTGGTACCTTCCCGTCATTTCCACAAAATGGACAGGCTGGTGGTTTTCCTCCAAATATGAATGGACCCTGGAACAACGGTATGCAATATCAGCAACCACAGGGTAATGTCTTTCCTGGTGGATTTCCAGCTGAAGTGATGCCATGGCTTCTACAGAATCTTTTCCAGAATCCTTACCAGATGCCTATGCCAATGCCATTCCAGCAGCAGTTCGATCCTAGTCAGGGGCCACTTTCTTGCCCACCAGGCGGTCAGCCAGGCTTTTTCCCAGGGAATGCTTGCCCCCCATGGGGAGGGTTTGGGGGTCAAAATAACTTCAACCAAACAGCCGGGATGGGTTTACAAGGCCAGCAGCTTCCTCCATCTGCGAATCCAGGACAAGTGACTATCCCAAATGGAACACAGATGGAACAACAGAATCGTAATTTTCAACCACCTACTGGCAATCCAGGAAACGCCGAAGCACCCCAGCAATTTAATCAGGGTGCATCATATGGTCGTGGCCGAGGAAGGAGACAGTTTCATCGCGGAGGTGGCCGCTTTGGTGGTGGAAGAGGGAGACATCAATCCAGATGAAGGAAGCATTAAGCTGCTTCTGGCATAAGGAAAAATATGTATGCTGATTAGATTGTAGGGTTTCTTCAAGAACTTGCTTTCATGTAAAACTACTTTATCTATTGTGTTCAATTTTGAATTTTGAAGTGCTTCCTATGTTTTGTGTCTGAGTTGAGGCCTTCCTCAGATCATTGTTAGATATCGAAGTAAAACCCTAGTATCAGATGTTTGCAGGAGATGAGTTGGTTTGAAATGTCTGCAGGTTTATTAAAGTATATACAACTAATATAATTTTGAAAACACCTGAATTGTAATCTTAACCGAGTCTTAGGTAAACATTAAACATATTGTTCGACACCAGACATATTTTCAATACAGGTAGAAAGACTAAATTGTCGTAATTGTTTTTTTCTTTTGGCATCAATATGTATTAGATGTTGAATACATTGGATTCTGTCTGGTTGGCCTCCTCCTACCAAATTAATGTTGCAATACAAGTATAGTACAAGGTTTGATGTCATAACAACTCATTGCTTCTTTTGCTGAATACCATATATAAATTGTTTGGTGGTCACCAACCTCAAGCTTTGTTTGTTCTACATTGAGTTTTTTCTCCAATGAACAATAAATTGCAACCATAAAATCGTTTTGTCCTGAAACTTGAGATGTTCCAGAATCAAATGTGTAATAGATGGCCACGTGTAGAGAATCTGATGGTTATCAGATGGGTTGAACTAAACAAAGAAGTGTGGATTTGTTCGGTACAAGGCTTTGAATTCTGTTATAATGGAACCCACCATGTACGGTGTTTTCACTTTTCAGTCTTAGATTAAAAAACTTGACTCTCAGTTCTGTCCTTATTTAGAGTGCACTTTTCAGGAAATATTTTCAGTCCCCACTCGTTTCGCCTTAAACATGTTTTCCCTACGCTGGTTTGTCAAGAGAAAGATTATTTTTAATAATTTAATATTCAAATTTTATTCAATCAATCTTTTAATAACAACTTTATGATTAGATTATGAAATATATGTAAATAAGAATTATCTTTTAAGAGATCACAAATTTTATGTAGATTATCTGCTTAAAATCATGTATAATTAGAGTGTTCTATTCTACTGTACTCTAAACTACCTTTTGAAAGTGTCAAGAAGAAATGAGATTATAAATTACAGATAACAAATAATTAAGAGGCATGTTTTACTCGTATATAAAAAATCTAATATTTAAACTTTAATAAATCATCTTTTTAGAATATAATGCAGGAAAAAAGATATTAAATTATAAATTGCTGGTAAAATGTACATTCCACTCGCATGAGGACATGTCACTCACCGGTGATGTTATTGTCAAGTTGTTAACTCACAACAATTAGCTTAATGGACTATCAATTCTCATTTAAGACCAATGTTTTGTCCCCGATTAAAGCAACCTCTGCAAGTCTCCTTCAGCTCAACCCATCTCAGATTCTCAGACCCTAAACCTCCTCACAAGAGAAGGTTCTTCAATTGGTTTGAGCTATCTCTCCAATCAAAGCAGTAACCTTTCTCTTTCTCTCTCTCTTATTGTTCCTTTCAATCTCCATTGAATCCTTCTGCTTGAGCAAGCACCATCATTTCTGGTCATTTTGTTTCATACCCACTTCACCTCCATCTCCTTCTGGAATGATTTTCTGTAAAGATAGCTTTTTTACTGACTGATTAGATCTGGGGTTGGGGCGATTTGGACTTGAAGTAGCTCTCGTGCATTACGTTTTGGGTTCCATTAAGATCAGCTCCTATGTCTTGCTTTGAAGAGAATATCGAATCGAGCTGCTTTGAGTGTCATTTCTGATGCTCATTTTTGCTAAAAATCAAAACTTTATGAACACCCATTTCATATTTGGGCATTTTTGGTGCTTCTGGCTGAAGCCCATGTTTTATTTTGTTGTGAGCAACAGTAAATCCTGAGCTTAAATGTTAGTGTACATATACTTTAAGAGGCGGCTCTTTGATTCTCTGCTCTTTAGGAGATTGGTGATTTTGCTTTGATTTTGGATTCTGTGTGGTCTTCAGCTTGTTTTTGGTTCTGGGTTGTGAAGTCCACAATAGGAACACGTTTTAGTTATGAGGAAGTATGTTAGTCCCCACTCCGGAAGAGTGTTCAGTGATAGGAAGTGGATCATTCCGTTTTTCGCAAGTTTGCTGGCATCTGTTACCCTGATTCTGTCTGCTGCTTTCGGGCTGTTTAGTTCTCCTTATGGTGGGGATCAGTTGCCATTTGACATTGTTTCGATTGCGAAATCAGAGGATTCAAGTGGGGTTTTTGTGGAATCAGATTTGAGGAGATCTTTGAGGGTAAATGAGGAGTCGGATATGGAAGCTCCTAGATTGGCATATCTGATATCTGGCACAAAGGGTGATAGTCAGAGAATGATGAGGACCTTGCAGGCTGTGTATCATCCTAGAAACCAGTATATTCTACATTTGGATCTTGAGGCTCCGCCCCGGGAAAGGTTGGATTTGACAATGACGGTGAAGGGAGATCCAACATTCCATGAAGTGGAGAATGTACGTGTAATGGCACAGTCCAACTTGGTGACGTATAAGGGGCCTACTATGATAGCTTGTACGCTTCAGGCTATAGCGTTATTGTTGAAGGAGAGCTTGGAGTGGGATTGGTTCATAAACCTCAGTGCATCTGACTATCCTCTTGTAACACAAGATGGTTAGTACCTTGTTTACTCCTTATATTTCATAACCATCTTTTCTTAATATTAGTATGTTTGCACATGAAGAATATATCTTTATACACGTTGCTCCTTTATCAGGGGAGGGTTTTAACATAGAGTTTACCTCTTTAGGCAGTGATCACATTTTTGCATTTCAAATTCATGGTTTGGAAGCTAGATTTGCTCAAGGTTATGGCTCAGATCAAGGAGTCGTAGATTTCCTAATAGACTTTCTTTTCCATATGCAGGTTTGATACTTAGTAGGTTGATAGATATTATCTTAATTCGATAAAAAAACCCTTCTTAATGTGATCCGTACTGTTTGGAGCAAGATACAATTATGTGTATCATCAAGTTCAAGTTCTTATTTATCTGGACCGTAATAATAGTTTAGTTTGATTCTACAAACTGCATTGAATGGCATGTTCGTGGTAAATAAGGAGTATGCCTATTTCGGGTCTTCTTTCAAATTTAGATTCTGATCTGTGTTTCAATTGTGCAGATTTGCTCTATGCTTTTTCCAATGTGTCGAAAAGCCTCAATTTCATCGAGCACACACAGATTACTGGTTGGAAACTGTAAGTAAAATGAAATAGTTCACATCTACCATAGCTAGATTATTTGTGCACAATCACAATTTAATTGCACATGTATGCTATTTACTCACTTTTGCAGCAACCAAAGGGGAAAGCCAATCATTGTTGATCCAGGCCTTTACTTGTCAAAAAAATCTGACATTGCATGGACAACTCAACGCAGATCGCTTCCTACATCTTTCAAGTTGTTCACAGGTAAGTCCCTACAGTTCGCCAACAGTTGGTTCCTTGAAATGACTCATAGGTCTCTCTTCGTTCCTCTCTTTGTATATAGGATCTGCATGGGTCATGCTAACTCGATCCTTTGTCGAGTACTGCATATGGGGATGGGACAATCTCCCGCGGACCATTCTAATGTACTACACAAACTTCATATCCTCCCCAGAAGGTTATTTTCATACCGTCATTTGCAATACAGAAGAGTTTCAAAAGACTGCAATAGGCCATGATCTGCACTACATTGCTTGGGACACCCCTCCCAAGCAGCACCCCATCTCCTTGACAACGAAGGACTTCAACAATATGGTCAAAAGCAATGCTCCCTTTGCCAGGAAATTTGCCAAGAATGATCCCGTGCTGGACAAGATCGATAAAGAGCTCCTGGACAGGACGAACAGGTTTGCACCTGGCCCGTGGTGTGTCGGGAGCTCAGAAGATAGCGCCGACCCTTGCTCCTTGCGCGGTGATGATTCAGTGTTCAGACCAGGTCCGGGAGCTGGAAGAGTTCAAGAGCTGCTCCGGACACTGTTATTGGAAGATTTGAGGAGCAAGCAATGCCCTGTTTAAGGTGAAGTTAGGTTATCTGAAAATGTATATTGTTGTGTTCATAGAATTATACAGTTGATGTAAAACAAACACAGTTTTGTCTAAATCACATCTCACCATTGAAGTAATTTACGTTAGATTAGATCAGTGATTGTATGTATCAAAGGTTTGAATTCAAGACATTGCTTCTACAGACCTTGCCAATTGTGGCAAATTAATAAAAGAGACTGTCTTAAGCAGCCATATTACAGTCACAACATAAACTCAACCAAATCATGATAAGATCCATTTTAAAGTTTTACTATCTTCTACTTACATTAGGAACCTAACTTCAAGTAGCTTTCGACGATCTTCTCCTGTGGAAGATCGGTGAAGTATCCCTTCCCGACACCAATACCTTCTTCGCTAGCAAGGCGCTCAACTTCGAGCTGAACATGATTACCGCCAACTCTACTTGGCTCCAACAAGTTACAAGCTACCTCAATAACATCATTGCCATGAACAAGTGCCATTGCTTGAACTGATTGCAGTCCACCACCCCTCCTGCTGACCCTTTTGAATTGCAGCCATATCAGTTGAGTAGATGGGGACATTGTAGTTATCAACCCATCGACTTGCTCCAATGACAACAACTCCTTTCGCCTGAGTTGCTTGAGCTGGACCCTCGTGAGGCATCAATGGTAAGGATTCTGACTGAGGCCCCCCTGTCCACTGGTTTCCGCTAGAGTTGGGCCTAAAATAACCCAGCTCTCTTCTGATGGAATCAAGTGTCTGACCCTCTTCGTTGGCCGCTCCATATAGAAAGGTAGGGACTGCAGGCTACATTTAGAGATCATCAATAATGCAGAACAAGCAAGTCTAGCATGACAGAGGCGACAAAAACAAAACATATAGCAAAGCAGAAACATAAAACTAAAATTTCATGTAGTTATCTCAATTCTCAAAGTAAGAAGAATATATAAAAATACATGGCATTCAAAGGACACAAACCTTGAAGACCAGAGCCGACATCCACTGCCAATGACTTGGCAATTCTAGCTGTCTGTTCCAAAGAGGCATGAGCCAATGGGTGAAAGCATATGTGATCCACCACGCCAAGCCGAGGATGACTTCCATGGTGCAACTCAAGGTTAATGGTTTCAAATGCAGCCTTAACCATGGAAACTACAGCACATTTCAAGGCACACGAGTCTGAAGGTTCTGAAGCCAACTTGGAGACAAGTGTGTAACCAACCCTGTTGTAAGTTTCATCTTCAAACTTATTGATAATAGCAGCTTCAGGGAATAACTTGGCAGCTCGTTCAATTGAATCCAGTGCAGTTCTGTTTCGGCTCTCAGAAATGTATACCTTGCAGCAAGCAAGCATCAACTTCAACATTCTTCTCCTCAGCACCTACACACACTGCAGAACAGGATAAGTTGAGGAAATTAAATTGCCTCACCAATAAATTTGGTGGAAGTACTAAGTTGTGATCTTCTATATTATCAAATTAGGATCCATGTTTATTGTATTAAGAAAATCTTAGGGTCATCATCTATGAACTAATACCTTGTAAGTTTTTCAAAATAGGTTGGAGCTCAGCAAGTAAAGATGGAAGCATGTTGAAGGTGCATTGTTTTGGTAGTAGTGTAGCAGCCAGTTGCTGGGAGATTGCCATGTTTCTGTGGATGATTCGTAATTACAAGTGGAAGTAGTTAGGTAGTAATGTGTCTTTTACCATTGGATACTGAACATCGTATATGGTCACATTGAAAATAAATGGACTCTTTCTCTCTCTTTTTTGATAATTCTCTCTTCTTTCTTACTCCCATTTGTCACACAAAATGCAGATAACTGGGGAACTTTCGATTGAGATCGAGAGAGGTATATACCCTCCTGATCAAGGTGGTCTCATTGAGTGAAGCTAAGCATAGACATGCCTTCACCAATGTAAGCCATACGAATGTTACTTCAAAGTTGAACTAACCAAATAATTTCATCGATGTTTTTGAAGAACTGTTCTCATGGCTGAAGGTAGAGTACTCCATAGGACCTGTCTTTCAGACACAGAACTAGGAGCATATAAATTCACAATGCTACATTTGCAATTAATTGGCAGTAACCAACCTGACCATGAAATAGCACTTCCCATAATTTTTGAGTCTGTCACTTGAAATATACTATATTGTCATATCGAAAGTAAGCCCCTCGATCTGCCTGAAGATGGACTGAAAACCACTTCCCGTCCCGAATATAGACTACAGAGTCTCATAAAATATGGAGGCATGAATTCCATCTTGGTTTCTTGCAACATAATAAAAGCAGGTTGATTTTTTTGAACAAGATAGGATAGAGTTCTCCGTTTTTGGACGGAGCTTAATCCTCTCATGGATCATGAAAGGATCTTCATTGCACAAGACTTAGATTAAGGAAGATGGGATCGAAATCTTCTAAACCCTTCTATGTCTCCGGAAGTTACTTGTTTCCCCAACAAGTGGTGGTGTCTTAGGTATTGCATATGATTTGTATAATGCTTCCAATGACCAAATGTATTGGACAAAATACAGGACCTTTCCGCATGAAGAGTGATGCTGGCTATGTGAGAGCCCCCGAAGATCTAACTTACACACGAGAAGCTGATGATGGTCTCATATCTGTGTCTGTAACCTTAATCCCATACAAGTTCTTTCGCTGACTTGTTCATAGGTACCAATATTTCATTTGGTTTTGGCAATGTGGCAACAATTATATTATGGAAGAACAATTTAGTTTGCATTGTTACTACATGAGCTTTATTTATGGGCCAGATGGAACTCTATTACCAGTCACTCTCTAATAGTAACCTATAAAAATGTTTTGAATGTCAAGAAAAACAAAGCATCCATTTCTGCAATAGAATTCAAAACTGTCTGCAGAACAGAACATTTACATAGCTCTCGACCCATTATTTTGGATCTCTTATTTCACTTTACATGAAAATCACCCCCAACATGAAAGGTAAATCTCAGGTGTAGCAAATTTGATGACATTTACAAAGATCGTATAATACCTTATTTTCCATCTCATTTCACTACGCAAAA
>JAYMTO010000856.1:0-10505 GCA_036898065.1 California macrophylla | reverse complement strand
TGATTATTCAATTTGAACTCAAATAAAATTACATAGGCAAAATTAATATTTAAACTCAAATTAGTTCGACTTGACTCAACTTGTTTAATTTTTAATATAAATATTTACTTTAACGAAAAATGAAAAATAAATATTAAATAACTCGACTCCATTAACTTCTATTATAAAATTAATATAAAAAATATTTTAATTATACTAAGAAAAATATGTAAGCACTGAACTCGAATAAAATTAATCCAACTTTATCTCAATTTTAGTTCTACCTTAATAATTTTGGTTCTACATACTTTAATTATAATGAACTCCAATCACATGTTTACTGGATCAAACTTGAATTGCTCCTTACGAGCTCGGCTCTTTCATGGAATCGAAGTCAAATCTCATCCTGGTGACATTTTTTCATCTCGGGTCGATTAAAAGCGTAACAAAACCACAAGTAACGATGTTATCAGTATGCATATATTGCTACATTTACAGATTTCTATCTATGAACTCCCAGATCCTCTCCTCCATGTAAATCCGGTCCCGGTGCTGCCTCGGCATGTGCCGCTCGTCGGGAAAAACCAGGAGCTCGTAAGTCTTACCGGCCGCCACCAGGGCGTTCACGAGCCTCGCCGTGTGCCTGAAATGCACGTTTTCATCGATCATCCCGTGCACGATCAGCAATTTCCCCTTCAGTTTCTGGACATGGTGCATCACGGAGCTGAGCTCGTAGCCTGATGCATTCTCCGACGGCAGTCCCATGTACTTTTCTGTGTAGAACGTGTCGTACCCGTCCCAGGATGTGACGGGGGCGCCTGAAATCGCGCAGCGGAAGATGTCAGGGTGCCTGGCCAAGGCCATGGCCGAGAGGTCCCCGCCATAGCTCCACCCGCAGAGACCAATCCTCCCGGCTTCTGATAGGCCTTGCTTGATTAGCCACTCTGCTCCGGTTAGCTGATCATCGGCGTCCATATGCCCGAAGTTCTGTTTCAGAGAGCCCTCGAATTCTAGACCGCGTCGTGCAGTTCCTCTGTTGTCTAACTGCAAATGGGAAAACAAAAATAAAACGTCTTTCCTGTAAATTTTTCACTAAGAGGATGAGAAATGGAGTCTCAAGTACTTAACCATTTCTACGCTAACTATAAACTTAACATGAACATGATTAGTCCTTCAAAACTAAGAGTCATCATGTTCCGGTATTTTCTAGATTTAAGGATTCAACGAGTTCAACAATGAAGACGTGTATCAAAACCCGACATGTCTACTCTAGTCCATGGTCATGAGTCATGACAACGAAGATATATGTGTGTGTGCATGTGTGTATGCATGTTTTAGGAGAGAAAATACTGTTTACACAGTAATACTGACCTTCCACACTAAGATGCCTTTGCTGCGGAGATACTGCGCTCTCATGTCAACGGTATTGACCCAAGAATTGCAGACAAGCTGTACGCCCGGACCACCATAGACGCTGATCAACGTTCTGTAAGGGGGAGGTCCGAATTTTGCTGCATCGGGCTTATATAGAGCCCCGTATAGTATGGTCCCGTCATTTGCTGGTATTTGAAATATCTCCGGAGGTTCCAGTTGAAGCCTTTTGAATCTCGGGATGGTGACTGGTTGCTCGTAGAGAGGCATGATAATATTTCCATCGTGCAGCGAGTAAAGCGAAACCCTGGGTGGAGAATCAAGTGAATCATGGATATCGACAAAGTTCTGCATGTGATGATCGAGCACAACTATGTGCTTTCCCTTGCCGTGAGTTAATCTCACTGGAGAGGTAGGGTTTCCATCGGGATGTAGTTTAGTACAGTAAAGATTGGAGTCCAAAGGCCCGTCTAGAGTTCCAGTGAAGTACACGAGCCCTGCAGCCTCGTTAACACCAGCAATCTGCTCGACCATCCAGTCACCTTGAGTGATGGGTCCTAAGCATGCCCCATTTGCATCGTGAAGATAAAGATGTCTGTATCCACTACACTCGCTCGCCCAGATGAATCCCCCCGAGAATCTGGTGACTCCTCTGTCAAGTGGCGTGAAGCAGTCATGCAAGTTGATCCACGTCTTGTGTTCTTCCACCAATACGACTTTTCTTTGCCCCGTCTTGATATCAAATTTAACAATCTTAAGTTTGGTGTGGGACCTGTTCAAGACCTGAGCGATGAGAACATTGCCCTGTATCCAATATACTCTAGCCAAATATTCCTCGTCATCATGAGGATTATCCGTTCCTCCACAGAGAAGATCCATCCATGTTACGGGGCCTCCAGAAACCGAAACTACCCCGAGGCGGACTTTGACATTTGAAGCACCTGCAAACGGGTAAGCGTGGTCTTCCTGTGCCTCGGGACCAACTGAGCTTTTACCTTGGTGCATGATTCTGAAAAGAGGTATCTCTGAAGAATCGGCTTCTGTGAATGCGATAAATTTGCTGTCTGGTGACCACCAGTACCCGTTCTTCCTATCCATCTCTTCCTGCAATCAATAAAATTACGGATTTTTAAAATAAAAAAATCGATCATAACATACAGAAACACAAATGAAGCATCATATAGAGCCACAAATCAGTTTCTCACCTGAGCTATATACTCAGCAAGGCTATGAGTCTGAAATACACAAGAAATCGGTGTCATATTCGAGGACAAAAGAAAAGTAGCTTGGCGTAAACTTGTGGGAAATATAAACTCATCAAACTCGAAGGTTCACACGAAAAAACCCAGCACGAAACACGCGTTACTGGAGACTTACGATTGAATTCCCATTGGCCCCAAATGTCAATTGCTTCACTTCGTTATACAGAAGATTGAAAGCATGCAACTCGCCGTCTCTTACGTAAGCAAGCATGGTACCGTCTGGAGAGAGATGTGGATCGATAATAGGGGAGGATGATGAACTAGGAAGCTTGAGTTCTGGTTCTGAACAAGAAAGATCCTGAAAATATATCTGTCCAATAGAATATGTTCATCAGAAACTTTATTTGAGCGAAATTTTTATAACAGGACACCAACAGAAACTACTCGAACGCTATAATACATCAGTGAGAATTTGAATTTGAACGAGGTGTCGAATATTATTTTCAATGACAACCTGACAAGTCATAATATCATGGTATAGAATAAATAGGTAACAAAGATTTGGAAACAAACCCCGGCAGGCAAAGGCACCATGATAACTCTCTTCCTCGGGCTTGTCTTCACCCACTCATACCGAGTCACTCCCAACCCACGTTCCCGTAATCTCTCCCTTCTCAACTTCTCTTCAGGTGATATGTTGCTTTCTTCAAGCCCGCCATCTGGGGGACTAAACAACAAATTTTGCTTGAAGCTCTTCAGATCAAGAGCAAAAACCTTCCTATTCAGTGTGTGATCAGAGCTAAACAGATAAGTTATAAGAGCATCATCGGGACTAAAACTTATCGAAGTAGGTGCTACATAACCAGGCAACGGATACTGCACTATCTCCTCAACGGGGAAAAGAATACAATCATCCAGATTGTGAGTCACAGTGGTGTCAGTCACTGTCATGTCGCTAGGGTACAATCTCGATCGGTTCAAATTCTTCTTATTGTTTGTGTTGTCACTCGATTGCATCACAGAAGGACCTACAGGATTTTACTGAATTGCAAAAAGAGAATGAACCCGAGAAAGTTAGAACTAAACAATATATGGCAAACAACTGCTATCCCAAAAGCAATCAAGGGTCCATAGAAATGCTACTATGCTCGAGTTTTTCGGTGGATCACCACCAACAAGATCACCATGAATAAACAAAATAAGTCTAGCAAATCAAAGAATTAGCATCTCAATTCTCAAACATGTATTGACTTGATTTTCACTGAGGTCAGTATTGCTATTCATCTTACCTAAATTAGAACTAATCCTTTAATTTTCTCACTAGAATAAACAAGTAAAAATATTAGTTTTCTTTTCTTTTCCTTCCTTTTCTCAGCAACCAAAAGGAACATATATAAACTCAGAAAATCAACTAGAACCCAGTTGAAAAGTAAATGAAACTATAAATTATACAAAGGAAATGAAAACCCATTTCCGAAATTTCATCCACAACACCATTCCTCCAAACTTGAACCCACCTTCAACGCATCCCCAATTTCCCTTAATTTTCCCGCATTTTCTCAGCAACCAAACAGAGCTAAACCATTTCCAAAACGACAACAAATCACCCTCAGGATCTATAACATACAACCAAACCTCAAACGAGCTAAGACCCACAAAATTTCCATCAAAATGAAAGATCTATTACTACCCAGAACCATAAAATTGAGACAGAATCGAACCTGATAAAGGAGCTGATTTGATCGGCCATGAAAACACGAAAAAAGAGAGGATAAACCACAGATTTCACTGATTCCTCAGAAAATTGAATCGGCGGAGTTGCAATCTGAATCTGGAAATGGATGAAAAATTGAAACTTCGAGGTTATAGAGATCTGTACTGTTTGGTTCGATAGATTGTGTTTTTGTGTTCATTTTATTGTTGGACTTTAAAACTGGGAAATAAAAAAGACGGGATTGTACGTCGTGCTGGTCACGCGCTCTAGTACGAGTCGGCGAAATGATAATTTCAATGATTAACATGGTGATAATATTAATAAAGGTTAAGAAATAATGTTGGTCGACTGGTGGTGCTAATTTGGACCTTATTAAGAATATTGAAATGGAAGGAGATTTAATATCTTTAATTTGATTGAGTTATAACTAAATATAAAAAATTTGAGAATCAAGATTGAGGGTGTTTAATTGGTTAATCAAACTAGGCGTATTAACTTATTGAATAGTCAATCGTGGTTGGTGAATCGTGAGATAATGAATCGGTTATGATTCAAATTTGAGAGAAACGAAGAGTAATAGTTTGATTAACATATTTTATCTCCAAAAAATAATAGTTAAGTTGTAAAAATTGGACCAATATTTTGTTAAATTATGACGTGTTTTCATCATTAGAGAGTGACCCAATCGAGAGCCTTTTAGCACTCTTTAATCATTATTAAAAAATTATCCATTGGAAGAAAAAATAAAATATAAATATAGAGTTATTGTTTCTTGTTAAATAGGTTAAACGGCTTCACGATCAACCTAAATATAATTAAAATCAATCTATTTTAGCGATTTTAATTAAAAAATAATCAGTGAAAACTCAATAAATTTTCATATTCCAATTACAGTTTTGGTTTCAAAAAAATCAATAATTTATCAGTCTGGTCCAATTAATTTTTGGATGATCAATTCTTATTAACTGATCGTAAACACTCTTAATGAGAACTATACCGAAATAAGGATTTAATATATCATATCGAAGTACATCAGAGTTGGGGACATCTCCCACTAACTTGACCCAATGTATATAAATTAAATAAATTTATTATATTTTTAAATACAATCGAGTCAAAAATCATAAACACAAATCAAAATCGAAAAATACAAAATTCGTTCTGTTATCATCCGTACTGATCAATTAATATTACACGCTAAAATTTTCTTCCTACAGATGGTTGTCCTCCTATCCGCAACTCTCTGGTTCTTCAGTACGAAAGCGCATCATGCATTGTCGATAGCGGATGCGAGTACGAAGAGTTCTGCGAAAGCTACATGGAGCTTGACGAAAATGGCGAGCCTCTTGATCATCCTCACACAACTCTTACCCCAAAAAAAGCCGATCCCGACGAAAAATCTCCATTAAAACTTCACCAATCACCCAGCTTCAACGACAAGAACCATCCTCCTCCGAGCCCCATGAGAAAATCAGCAGTCATCACAGTTTCTCTGAAAAGAAAATCCATGGAAGGCGAAGAAACCATCTGTAAGAATTATGCAATATCATGACATGGTAGTGTGCAATCTAGTATACTTCTTTGTTTAGCATTTTCCCATGAGCAATCCTTGAATTGTGAGTTACATATGAGTTTACACGATATGAAATGTCACGACATAGAATTGTGTAAGCTAGTATGCTTCTCTGTTTAGCATTTTCACATGAACAATCCTTGCATTCTGAGTTTTCACGCAGGCACGTCAGAGAAATTCGTGTATCGCCCTTTGGCAGGACATTTGGTTCCATCATGTTCAGGATCCGGGGAACCAACTCCCGGATGCTGGTCTGAGATCTCTCCCTCAGTCTTCAATCTCCGCGGCAAGAACTATTTCAAGTATGCAATAATAGAGTTCTCTTTGATACGCGCTCCTTCTGGCGCTCTTATTAGCGCCTAAAGATTGGTTCTTGTGATTCTTGTGCCTATGCAGGGACAAGCAGAAGGCTCCTGCTCCGGATTGCAGTCCTTACGTGCCAATTGGCGTGGATTTATTCGTCTGCACGAAGAAAATCCATCACATTGCTCAGCATATCGAGCTTCCTCCTGTGAGAGATCATGACAAAGTACCTGGACTCTTGATTGTCAACATTCAGGTTGTCATCATACGAGGTTTTGGTTACATATTGCAAAAAAAAATTGTTTTACATTGAGAGTTATGTTCTTGGTGACATTGTTGTTGCAGTTGCCTACTTATCCTGCAGCCATGTTTCCTACCGAGTACAATGGAGAAGGCGTTAGCCTCGTGCTATACTTCAAATTATCGGACAATTTTGACTCAGAGATCTCTCCTCAGTTCCAGGAAAGCATCAAGGTAACATGTTATCAGTATCTTTGATATGTTCTTCTCATGAAACATTCTTAATCTGATGTTTTTGTGTTGGCATTGTGCTGCAGAGGTTTGTTGATGATGAAATGGAGACGGTGAGGATGTTTGCGAGGGAGTCTCGGGTTCCTTTCAGGGAGAGGCTTAAGATCATTGCAGGGCTGGTTAATCCGGAGGAGCTCGGCCTGAACTCTACTGAGAAAAGGCTCATCAGTAGTTACAATGACAAGCCCGTGCTTTCGCGCCCTCAGCATAATTTCTTCAAGGTAACTTAACATTGTGGATATGCTTCCAATTCGCGTCCACGATGACTTTGTTCTTGTTTTGCAGGGGACTAATTACTTTGAGATCGACTTGGATATACATCGCTTTAGTTACATTTCCAGGAAAGGGTTGGAAGCGTTTTTTTATCGTTTGAAGTCTGGGATCATCAACCTTGGCCTAACAATCCAGGTACTGTCATTGTTTTTGTTATGTATGTCATAATCTTGGTACTCAACGCCTTGTCCTTGGCGTTGTAAACAGGCACAAAAGCCCGAGGAATTGCCCGAGCAAGCGCTGTGCTGCGTGCGCTTGAACAAGATCGAGCTGGCTAACCATGGCCAAATACCAACGCTTGTTTGGCTTGGAGAGAACTAACTTGGATGGCATTGTCAGCACCTCGTCCTGCAAAGAGAAAATCAGGTGGGCGAATTTGCTTCAGAAACCGATTCGTGTATATTGTATTGTATTCGATGCTGCAGAAGGCACATTGTTCATACCATTTGTCCTGAAAATGGGAATTAGTAAACACAAAAGTAGAAAAATAGTTCAGAAAAGACTTCTGATACTTGAATTTGAACAATGAAGCAATTTTAGTTGAGTTTCTTGAGTCACAAGTAAAAATAGCGGTCGTATAAACAACGAAAATGACATTACAAGTTACAACAGAGTACAAACAATGCTACAGCTTCTGCATTTCCATTACCATATACAAAAGAATGCACACAATATAAATAAATACAACAGTTACTCTCTTTTATACTTTCTTTGGTATGTTCAGAGTTGGGCGGGCGTGGCAATGTGGATTTTCTCGTTTTGTTGCTCTTCAGACGTTAAGTGATGTGTTCTTCTTTCAGACGTAAACCTGGTATTGGCTGATGTTGATCCTTGTTTCCCTTGGCTTGCTTTTCGGTGACTGCTTTGTGTGATTTTAGATTTGGAGCGTTGCTGTTGGCTAAGTTGTGGCTGCTGGTTTTAGCGGCGGGTACATCGTGGTTGTGTTTGCCCTCGTATGTGGTTATGACAGCTTTAGGATCCGAGGAAGCCCTTTCCACTTGCTTTCGAACATTGCACCCTGGGGTTGTGCATTTATAGTAACTCCTGCATCAGAAATGGAACATATTAGGATTTGAACTAACAAACCTCTGCGAGAGAGCTCGGTTTTAATCTCTACAGGTATAGATTGAGAAAAGAATGAGTGTCTCAAAACAATTACTGCCATAACAAAAGGGAACTCTGCATCCGTATCTGGGGATACTAATACCTATTATTACAAACCCGACAAGTTTTTATATGATATGCTGCTATGAAGATATTTGCCTCTATGAGTGTGATGGGGAATATCAAGATAAGTATAACGTCATGGATGTTGAGCATTACGCCATTAGGTTATTTCTGTTCCACAAATGACCTTGCCATAAAATGCACGTGTTAACATTCTTATTGCTTTAAATGCAATCGTGTCATGCAAGGAAATCTACTTTCACTAAACTATCACCAAAATCAGACTATTTCCAATAAACTGTATATATAATTAGGTAAACAACTGAAGTACTATAGCGGACTAGGAAAAAATTCACACCTCGGGTAAGGATTGCCTTTGACTACTTTCTGACCATACTTGCGCCATCTAAAGCCATCATCCAATAGATCAACTTCGCTAGTTGTTTGTACGATGATTCTTGGTTCTGTGACAGTCTTATGCGAAGAAGCCGGCTCTGATATCCTGATCTCAGTGTTTCTGCATCCGAGGAAGAGCTTTTGTTAGATACGCAACATATGAAATTATCGATCAATATATATTCACTTTCATAAAATGTTTACCGTCTCTTGGGGACAGGTTCATCTTCATCTTTTTCATTTATACCGGTTTCACCATCACCCCCTTCCTCACTGTCACTTGTTGCAGATAGATGCTCTTGTGTAACTTGACAAGGTGCCCCTTCACTAAATATGGTCAAGTCCCCGCCTTGAACTTGGGGAGCTAATTCGGGATTTTCCTGATTACTTGAATTTGCATTTGTGCTTCTCTTATCTTTTCCGCGTTTATTTGATTGAGGGCGTTCATGGTTGTGTTGGCCTTTGTAGATAATTTCCGTTACTTGACCATCGTGGGATCGTTCAACCTTCTTCCTAACTGGACAATTTGGATGTGTGCATTTGTAATAACTTCGAGGAAACTCGCTGCCCTTCACCTGCTTCTGCCCGTATTTGCGCCAGTTGAAGCCATCATCAGCAGGCTTGTCACCAGTAAATGTAGAGGACTGGGGTCGTTGATCAGATTGGGAGAAATCTGACGATTCTTTCATTGGAACTCCAGAGTCTGGCATCTGCTGCTCTGTAGTTGAGTTGGTGCCAAAAGACGGGATATGTGTCAATGACGTTGCGGGTGCATTTGAAAGAGATGCTGAGTATTCGGGTTGGATATGCATTTGGGACTGGGCAAGTGCAGCTTGAGCAGTAACCTGCGCTAGGGCCTTGCTGGTGTGTCATGCCAAAATGTCCCTGTATAATTCACACGTAACATGAAGATGAGAAACAAAAAAAAGTGTTTATGAGGAAGAAAACACAACATAGCATCGAGCTTTATTCAACCATTCCATATAATACAGATATTATGTTATTCGTGCTGAACATCTTCACGTTTTGTAACCAAAAGGCAAATGACACTCCATTCTCAAAATCTGTAAGGTTAAGAGTGTGTTTCTTAGCTTAATGCTATCCGAAGATGATCTCTAACAATCATAAGTTGGGTTTCTATGGAAAACAAGAAGGCTCTACCTACGGGACTAGACATTTTGAGATTAATGACAAGTATGTTAGTTCAGTATCATATCAATCACTCATTCACTTGCAATACAGAAGCCAACTTGTCAATATTTGACAAGTGATTCATTCACAAACATAGCTTTTTGCGCAGCAATATGGAAGCAAACAAAACTAAACACCTCAAGACAGACCCGAAGCAACCGGGTCCTGTGGTCCACACCATTCTGGAGTCATATGGTCGGACCAATTGACCCAAATGACATCCTTGGATGTTGAGAATTGCCTAACCAGCTGAACCATAAACTCTGATATCATGAATCTCCCCACTCTTCAAAATAACTTATTAATCTGCCAAACCATAAGTAAAATGTAACTAGCCTGAAAATGACATTGCCCACTAATTGGTTCAGTTTCCAAACTATAAGATATAGCTAGTCATAAACAAATGAAAAAACAAAGCCTCCTGCTAGCTGATACAACCAAGAACTTCCCAAATGTTATGTAAATGCCGGGACTGTACCTATCTTCGCCTGATATAGCAACAAGCTTCTAATGATTCCTGAAATCCCCAAGACCTCTCAAACTCCACAGTTTAAAATTCAAATCTACATCGGGCCGATTTCACGATTCCTGACTCTCAGAACTGCATCAAACTAACTTCTTCCTGAACTTTAAACTCCACAGCTGCATTTAAAGTTCACTTCATGTTTACCATCAATGTCTTCTAAAATGATTCCCAATTTCATATACACATACAACCCATAACTCATTTTATCACCCCTAATCTGACAATCAGAAACTAATTGTTCTCTAATGAAATCTTAAGACCCACAAGTCAATAACCAAT
>JAYMTO010000855.1:0-10508 GCA_036898065.1 California macrophylla | reverse complement strand
AAGAAAATATGAAAATAGTATGATGATTTAAATTATAAGGAGATTTAATGTTCATGACTCCATTAAGTTGGTTAGATTGAGAATGAAAATCTCTAATTTGGGTGATCATTCCTATCCCATATTGTCCTCTATCCAATATAATGTTTATTTTAATATGTGATGCGGGTCATTAGTAAAAATTATATTGTATTTGTTTAAATACAAATTTATTTCATTGGAGACTAAATATTCTTTAGTACCAACAATTATAAAACTCATCTTGTATTCACTAGGTTATCAAATCTAAAACTATATATACTATTTTAATCTCAACAAAATTTGACATTTTTGATTAAGATCACATAACCCGTCTTTATTAGAAAGAGTTTTTAACGTACACTCCATTGTGCTCAACGGTTTAGATTTTGTCACTTTGTCATCAACCCTTTCCTTATTCCTCCCTGACCTTATTCACGTTTGATTTGCTTCTTTTATGCAGTTGAGACTCACCAACTACATACAAACCTCTTTCTATTTAAACCTCTCAAAATTAACCTTGTATACTATTAATGATGAATATTGTTGTCGATAATGGTGATGCCCGTCGCGTGGCCTTATCATGGGAGAACAAGGCCGGAGTCTCCAAGCCCGTGACCCACCAACACAGACCATACACGGAAGATGAAGAGCACCTGGTGCCGAAGCTACCGCCTCCGCCGTGTCTTTTACCGAGAAGCGCCAGCAATCGTGTCCGCGACCAAATCCCGTTGAGGAGGAGCTGCTCTAAAAAGGGGGTGGAGGACCCGTTTCTGGCCGCATACATGGAATGTACCAAGCAGCAGCATGGAAGTGCCAAGTTGGGAAGAAATGATGCCCGATCTCTTAGGTTTAAGAATTTTTTTAGCTTTTCGTGCAACCGATCTTGTAATGTTCGCGAGGATAAGTTGGTGAGAATCTCATATGACCTATGATCAACTGCTTCTTTCTATGGATTTTGTATTGCATTTCTATATTTTTGCACTGTATATATTCAAATTGAAATGAATTATATTTCTAATAACACATGTGAAGGTGGTTGACTGGTAGGTCTTAATCATCTTACGTGGATTCAATTATAATCATTATTTTTTTTCTTCTTTTTAGAATTAAAGGCGACTATATAATAATAAAGTATGGATAACGAACTGAATTGTTATTAGAGAAATTACAAATTATCAATAAATCGCTTAATACAAGATAGAGACATCAAAAGAAAATATATTATAGTCGTTAATAATTAGACTAAAAAACAAGAGGAGAGTAGATGAGCTATTAATTTCCTGAACTGAACCAAACCCAAATAGTCTGATTCCAGTTGAGCTTTCACCCCTCATTGGACAAATTTAGGCATGGGCCATCTTGGATCAAATTTAGGCATGGAGGGGGAATCAATTTGACACGGGTCAAATTTGATTCTTATTCGTAAAACTGGGTTGGTTCTGTTACCTATTGCATTGACAATTTCGAGATTTGAGAATTAGGTGGAATTTAGTATGCTTTTATAGGAAATATAGAAGTTCAATTATCAAACATGATTGAATTATGCAAATTAGTCACATAATTATTTGTGCATGCCATGCAATTGAATCATAAAAGAAAATATAGAAATTCAATTATCAAACATGGTTCATGAGATAGGTATATTGACAGGCATCCATCCATTTCCCTGTAGTAATAGTGAGAATGCCATGATTACTAGTTCTTAAAGAACATAAGATATTCTCTCTAATGAGGACGTGGAGCAAGTTAAACTCATCCTTTTTCTGTTAAGATATTGTCTGAATTCAGATTCTAAAAGAGGGATCTGTGTTGGAATGTACAAGGATGCAGTGGGCAATGGTTGGCTGCTTGCAATATTTGTTGTTTATCAACCTTTTTTGAGTGTGTAATCATTGGATATCTAAGTTCCCTATTCAGTAATGCTGATTTGCTTTGTTATGGAGTTATGAAAGAGTTGACAGTCTGATTTTTTTTTGATCGATGACAGTCTGATTTAGTATACAGTGGAATTGCAAAGATGATTACATGTCACTGTCATTAGTAATGGAGATGAAATACTCGGGTAGTTGGTGCTTTAGTGAATTAATTTTGAAGGAGTGTACCTCTTGCAGCTCTCTTAGCTGAATAACCTTAATTCCAAAATGGCTAAATCATCCAGCCAGTGTAAATATCACAACATTGTGTTTGTATTTTTTTCGTGGTGGCTGTGGAGGGATCAAGTGAGAACTACTTGGTTTTCATTCTGTCGTGTATAATATTAAATGTTATAGGCTTGCATGGACCTGCGCACAAAGATTTAACATTTATTGTTATGAGAAGTCGTGCCTTAGGGGTCCCCAAAGCATGTGCTTTCGGGACAAGTGCTATTTTCACGCTAAATGCAAAAGAAGATCAAGGCACTCATATCTTTGGCTTTCTAGTATTTGCTTAGTTGGTGATGGTTCATACATTTATGTTGCCGATCTTTCAGTTATAGCCTAGGATAAAATCATCATTTGTGTGTAAAGATGAAGATATTTGCTCATGGTTTAAACGTTTGCTTCTGCATCACACCATAGGCTTCCCCAGAGCTCATGTTTGTGTGCAGAGATGTATGCGCAATTCTGAATGCTACTAGGCCAGAATAATTGAGTGAATCGGCATATATAAAAATGTTTTGAATATGATAGAGATGGGGAGGAGATAAAGAAGTGGAAATGATCATGAGAAAGAAGGTAATTAAACTGAGAACTGGCTGAGCATTTCCGAAGCCAAAGAATGAAGCATCTCTATTACAAGTTGGTTCCCTAGCTCTTCTAAGATGCCATCTCCAATGGCCATTGCAAATTCCCTCTTTTGTGGTTTGAAATCATTCCACTCATCCACCGAGTCTTGAAAATCCAGATTCAGTAGTTCGTTAATGTTAGCCTCTTTTGCAGATTGTTTTCCCCATTCCTTTATTTTCTCACATATGAGCTTTCCAATCTCTTCGGACCCCGAAATCTCTCTACCATATTCCTTTGTCCTTCCATTGTTCTCTATGAGCTCCCTTACACAATCAAACAGGAACTGCTGGTTTTGCAGCAGTACTCTCTTGGACTTCAATAACTGAGAGGATACATTAGAATGGACAAACTCTTGAAGTTCAGCTACTTGGAACCAACCTGGCTTCTCGGTTGTTGAGCAAACTAATAATTCCCAGAAAGATGCTGATAATATGGAGTCTTCTGTAAATTTTTCAGGCTTCAGAACTTTGGTTACAGATGGATTCACGTCTTGCTTTTTTGTTGTTTTCTCTGTTTTTTTTGACAATAATAAGTTGATGAGTATACTGAGAAAGGAAGATCAGATAGAAGGAACTCACTTTTAGTTGTTGGAGGCCCCTCACGAGATGCTTGCTCTAGTGCTGTCACAGAGCTATGTTTCTTGCTCTCTTTCATGCGTCTCCTTTGCAGCTTTCTATCTGTAGGAGCCTGTTAGCTTTGTAAGCAATCTAAAGAAACGTATATCTCTTTGTACCATTTCAAATTTCAAATGGGTTTCAAGGAGACACCATCTTTTATGCTAAGTAGTAATACGAAGCTCTAAGATATGGAACTCTGAATCTTACCTCATCTTTTCTCTGATTGCAGCTCTTTGAATCGTCTGAAGGTAAGAAAGTATGGTCTTGACAGTGCAGTGAAGTCGATGCTTCCCCTTGATCACTTTCAGGGCATGAATTATATACAGTTGAGCTGCTAGCAGAGGAAAATCTTTCTGACCCCGTTGCTTGGTTGCTGTTTCTGCTCACTTCTCCATCTTTGTCATCACAATTCTTGATTCTCAAGCTGTTATTGATGACAACAAACTTCTTATACACGGACTTTAGGAGCTTTGAAGGATACAGGACACTCTTTTTCATTCTCTGTAGATGGCAACTAGCGGACTTGTTCAAAACCTTGCTGGGCGTGTCAAGACTACATCTGGATCCATGCTCTGATTTGGAACCGTTTTTCGAATACACTCTTTCAAGAAGGTATGCCTCTAGTATGAAAGGTTCTTGCTCCTCTTGGAGTAGTTCTCTGAGCTGCCTGTTTGGTCTGATCTGCAAAGAAGCCATTAGCGCAAGTGCTGTGAAGTTGAAGGGGGTCCGTGGAGCAGGGGATGAAAATATGGGGTGTAAAGTTGTGGTTAGATGAGAAAAGGATATGGAGTGATGATGAAAATGCAGTGAATTAAAATTGTGAAGGACAATGCATATCTGTCAGTCTGGACTGGAAAGGGAAGCAACGACAGGATGGAAGGTACTTAAGGAAGGCTTGAGAGAAGCAATATGGTAAATTAGTTTCACTATTAAAGATAGTATGTGCTTATTAATATTCTTTTCACTGATAATTTTAACAAGTTTTCATATCGTAAACTGTATCATGCATGGGCTAGTTGTGAGTAACACGACTGATAGCTCAAAAATACGTGTATTTGCTCGTGGCTGGACCATTGGTTAGGTTTTGGTTTATGTTACTGTTCTTTCAAATTGCCTCATGCCATCACTCCTCTCTCCGTGTACCATTTATATTTAATGTATTACTGAATCGTGTAGATGGTCCCAAATTTGTCATCTTCTGAAATGCATTCATACTTGTAACAGATCAAAATTGAATGTTGTTGAGATTGTCTGATTTGGTTGTTGTGTTTCGTATCAGCTTTCTATTCATTTTCACATATTTAGTACTTGGATACATGGTTGACCTTGATTTGTTTTACCTCGAGGTTACTCTGTTCTTCCTCTTGTACCAAACCATCCATGGATTTGACAACATATGCGTCATTTTCTCTCCTTTTTTTCTGGGAAGAATAGAGTACATAAAAAGTGACTGGACGAGGAATCATATGCGGAGTGATGCAAAAGAATTGACTCAATGCTTCATTACATGATGCACTAATCACTTGATGAAATTTCATGGCAATTGGCAAAAGATTATAATGAGTTGTGAGGACTGGGAGTGTAAATTGCTTAGCTCGAGTTTGATTCAGGTTCAAACGAGCCCAAGTCTTCCTCTAAGGAAACGGTGCATCCACGTGCTTATAACTGCCATGTTTATACACGTGTATGAAAAGGACGAGTCGAAAACAGCATAAATCTGTTTCACCTACCGATCTTTTTGTAATTATTTTGGTTGTCTGTTTAAGGTCAAATGGTTGGGGGATCAATCAATAGCAACCCACACTGTATAGTTTATGTAAATGTAGATGGGATTGGGATAGGGATTGGGATTGGAATATGGATATGGTCCTGTCGTGTCGTGTCGTGTCTATATACACCTTCCAATCAACAATAAATGAAGGATGATATTTATGAGTGACCATATAAATTTGTGGGGTTTATCTTAATTTTGTTTTGATCATAGGGTAAATATAAAGTGAATATCATGTGGCGTTTTACTCTCAGAATGTCTAAAAGATGTATATAATAGATTTCATTGATGAATCGTTTTGCCCAACAATTTTGATCTTGTAATCTTTAATTTTCACATTGTTATAGGATTAATTGTAGAGTTAATGACGCATGCACATCTTCAGCAACTAAAATACATACTGTTGAATCTCAGAAAACTAAATGCAGATCGTCTTTCCAAATATTTTCTTCAGGGAATCCTAATGATACTCAGACTAGTACTATACTACTACTCCTTTCTCTACATATCTACATCTTAGCTCATGGTGTAGAATTCAACAAATCAGAATCCCAAGCAATAATTTATAAGTTATGGATCACTCCAAAATTCAATCTCCAAACATCTACATCTGAATCAACTTTATATATAGAAACCCAGTTCATATACATAACAGAATGTTAAAAGGGTCTCCTATATGAACACACTATATGCAAACCTCTTGCATGTCGATCATAACATCAAAGAAGCAGACATTTTAAATTTTCAACACCTAAGAGCTTTAGGCACTAAACTGGATTTTGGGCTATCAGTTTCTCAATCTTAGTTTCGAATTCACTGTGAAAAGACATTAGAGATTTCTGCTGGGAGGAGAATGCAAGACTGAACTGTTTTATCTCTTCTTCGAGATCTTTCCTTCTCTTCAACTCTTTGTGGAATTCCTTCAACACATTCTCTTTCTCATCAGTAACCAACACAATTTTTCTAGAGGATTCAGACACTGTTTGGAGCAAGAAATTTCGCTCTTCCTTCATATGCTGAAACTCCACTTCCAATCTATCATATTTTTGCTCACAAGCCTGCAGGTGCTGGTTTGTGAGATCTAGCTCTTTCTCCAGGCCATAGCATTTTTCCTTCATATTGTTGAGTTCATTACTACATTTCTCCTCCATACAAGCAGTTTCTCCACCCAGGTTGCAATCCTTCATCACATATAAGAGCTAGATCTTATAAATACATTCAAAGCAACCTAAAATCCATACTTTTTAATGAAAAAGAGTTCTTTGATTTTATTAGCACCATCCACAAACCTATAGCCACTCGGACACAAATACTAGATAGTCTACTTAAGGAGAGAGGTCATAGGTTCATTTGATTGGATCATTTGGTCATTTGTCGTATAATGTATGATTCTTAATAACAAACACATAATCTAACAGAAAAAACATCTGGCCATAAGAGTTGTGGTAACAACAATAATAAAAATAAGTTAGAAGACATCAGTTCTCATATCAGACCATAGTTACTTCTCTATACTTGTTCAGATGCAGTCAAGTCAATCTACTATTATGCTTTTGTCAGAGCATACTCAATTTACTCAGTGCAACAAATAACCATATATTTCAATTTTCACCCAGTAGGAAGAAAGTATAAATCATCTGAAAATAAAAACCACAAAATAACCATAGTGATAAAATGAAATATGCAAAACTAATTAACATTAATCTCTACAAAGGGAAAGAGAGATTAAATATGTTTGGTATATGATTAAAGTTTTTTACAGATGGTTCTTAGCACCAAAATGAGCATTTTGGAGCCATCTTTTATTACTTTGCCTCAGGCTATTTCCCATATTGTATTTTGCACCAAATTACACCACATATACAAAAACCTTTGCTTGAGGTTTTTAAAGGTATATCTCAGGGTAAGTTTTGTAACAAGGATAACTATTCAATCACGGTAATATCAAAATTCTAAAGAAGGAGATAATATATCCAAACAACAGGATGGATAAGACAATGATAATTGATAAATGATTTCGTGCTAGTTGTGACCAGGCAGCTACCTTATGTTCACAGCTGCAGAGTGGAGTCCTCACTTGTTTCTTCGTAGCGGTTGGTGTGTCTGTTAACTCCAAGGATGTAACAATGCTAGTCAGCTTCTCAAAAAGCATTTTACGTTGTTCTTGGATTAGAAAATCATTCCCGGTGAATGATGAGTGGCCATCCATTGCCACTGAGAAATGACTTTCCAAAGTTGAGAAAATAATTGCACCGATTTCTTTTGTACCATAGATAACTTTTGCAGTTGCGGACTTCCCTTCAGGAATAGAACTCTGCTCCTGTAAAAGAGAAAAATGAGTGATATATACACAAACACACTTTTTTGAATAGCAGAAAACGATAACTGAAAAGGTGAAATGTAGTAAAAGAATTATACCTTTATTGTTGAAATAACGTCCTCATAAATATCTTTGCAAGTTGCCAGAGATTCACACAGCCTTCTAGGAACTTCTCGAATAAGATGTGCCTCCTTCTGTAGTTCAGATATCTCCCCGACCAACTGATTGTTCAGTAGCACTTGTTCCATATGCTTTTTCTGTGAAGTGTAAACATTAAAACATACAATGAATGGAAAGCTATAAATCAATATTAAGAAAGACTGTAGAAAACATAGAAGGAATTTAGACTATAAAAGAAATTGGATGGAATGAGATAAGTAATGATGAAAGAAGTAGGCAGAGGCAAGGGACACTAACAAACTAAGATCTTGTAAACAATATCTGACATAAAGCCGAGCCCCAAGGATGATATTTTGTGTTGCACTGAAGTGCTAACACAACCATTGCCCTTTGCCAACCAATAAGCCAAAAGTAAAAATACCATGATAATTTGATGGATGACAATTGATTGTAAAAGTACCTCAAGTTCATTCTTCTCTGCCGCAGCAAGTTTTAGTTCTCTCTTGAGATTTTGGATCTCTTCTTTTTCATGACTCTGGTTTAAACAAACCTGACAGCAAAATACCATCAACTGCACATTAATTCTAGAATTTATAACCCAACCATCATCTCCAGGAAGAAGAAAAAAGAACTCACAGGAGCTGGATCACTTGACTGAAAGGATTCGGCTTTTACAGCAGGGGTCATTTGAAGTGAGTCAAGGTTAGCTACATACCCTCTGTTCATTTTCAACCATGTGTCTTCATCCGCTACAATGCTAAAAGCATCTGGAAGAGGACTGCAATCAGGTAGTCTTGAATAACCTGATCGCTTGAAAACGAAGGCATTGGGGGCTACCTTGAAGGTTGGGGTTTTGAAAATATCCCCTTGACATATACCATTGCATTCTTCCTTAAAGATTCCATTGGCCTACAAGTACACACAGCTAATCGGTATGACATGACCAGATAAATACTACTTTTGCATCTTTTTTAGAGAGAAAAAATTATCAAAATGAATATTTACAAAGTGCTATATTTTCTTTTTCTAGGCTGTTGAAGTTACGACTCCAACCAAGTAGCAATGAATGTTTATAAAATGCTATATTGTGAACTAATGAATTTCATCAAAAAGAAAATTAGATTCAACCAAGTAGCAATGAGTGTTTATAAAAAGCTATATTGAAAACTAATGAACTTTATAAAAATGAAAATTAGATTAGTAAAGTTTACATAGATAGCACAACAAAATACACAAACTATGACTAATAATACCTCATTAGGATTCCTGTCAGAATCACAAGTGACAAGACTACTGAGGTTGTCAATTTGCATCTGTTGCTCCTTAATGCACTGAACACGTTCTCGGTGTGATTTCCTCTCTTCTTCCAGTTCTATTGCAAGTTTTTCACGTTCTAATTCATACTGAAATATGGAAGGGGGTCATAAATGCTTATAGAAACTAATACTAAGCATCTGTTTGGTGAGTTAAAATCATAGATGGCGGGGGACCCACCGTGAGCATCTCATTTCGCAGTTTTAAAACCTCTTGTTCCAACACTTCAGTATGAGAACCCTGAAAATGACTTCAACTACATTAGTCTGTTGACAAGTTTTGTTCATATAAGCATGATTTAGGTGATCATCACCTCAAGTTTTTTACGCAGCTCCTCTATTTCTAGCTTTTGTCGCTTCAATAAAGCTGCATCAGTCATAATCTGTAATAGAAATAAATATAAATCAGAATGGTGCAAGTGCAAATATGCGATATAAGCAAATAAGGTCCACAATGATACCTTATAAACAAAATAACTACTCATAAAGAATGACTCCACATGATTTTCCGATTGCAAGTGGTTGAGGAGTCCATATAATCAAGCTATGTCCTTAAGAATACCATTTTGCAACAAAAAACTTGGAAGTTTGTAACTTTAACTCCTCAGGATGAACTCCTTTGTTTATTTGGTCTCATAAATCTACATTTTCATACATTCAATTATATTTATATGAATTAATAATGCAATGATAAAAGTTAAAATTCCAATCCCAATTTAGTTACTATTGCTATGCTTACTGCAAATAATTTTGTATAGTTTTGATGACACAGTAGATATGTTGTTAATGCTAGATTAGATAGGAAGATAGACGCCTTAGAAAGGCAGGGGTTTAGGTTGAGTTGGACAAAAACGGAATACATGGAGTATAAATTTAGCAACAATAAGAAGGCAAATGAGGGTTAAATTGGTCTGAAGGTTAAATGAGTTACTTAAAGTGATCACTTTATGTACCTTGGAGCTTGGATCTATAGTTCAAAAGTACGGGGAGATCGAAGAGGATCGGGAGATAGAAATCTAGGCATACTTGAATCTATTATTTCATTGATTATCAAAAACAAAAAAGAAAATACTAGGCATGATACAAAAACAGGGTAAACTATGTTGACAATCTGTTAAATGTATCATAAAAAAATAACAAATGGACCTCATTCACTCGAGCACAATTGGTGACGCGCTTGGCTCTGCTGGCAAACTGCAAAGTTCCTTTCGTTTCTTCAACATGAACCTGTAACATATCATAATTTATTACGATAAAACCACAGTGCATAAACTAGAATGCACTGTAACAGTTATAGTAATATATAAGGAACACTTGATAGAGTACAGTACCTCTTCTGGTGCTAGAGTGCAGATAATTGAAGTTTTGGCATTACCACCAAGAGCAGGTTGTAGAATACGGGTCAGCTTACTATCACGATAAGGAATATGTCCCCTACACTAGTGTTTATTTTCATCAAAAAGATAGTTCTTACACCAAATTAAGAGCACTTAGAGTAGGATATGCACAAACCTTTGCTTTGCACCATCACTTAGTTTGTTGATCACATTACCAAGAACCATTAAGCTCTTATTTATGTGCTTT
>JAYMTO010000854.1:0-10508 GCA_036898065.1 California macrophylla | reverse complement strand
GACCAAATTAAAATACTCATTTAATATTTATAATATCATTTTATTCATAATTAAAATATCAAGTATTTAATAATTTAATTCAAGTTCAGATATTTGGTTTGGGATCAAATCTTGAATAAAATGACACATGAATTACGGAAAGTTAATAATTTGATTGGTATTTCAAAATATAAAATATATTTTGAGTACAATCTTTGAACATTAAATTTTTCGTTTTTAACTCTTTGTATAACACGTGCGCGTCTTTGTCTTAAGAGTTGTTACGATATTTCTTTTCTCTTCTATGAAATTTACTCGCATGTGAAAATCACATCGAGACTAATTTTATGATTCTCGTCTTTCTTTGAAGTGGTATAATTTATTTAAATACTATTTATATGAATAATGACAACAATACATGACAAAATCCTACCAAACAACAAAATTAGATAAAGAAAAAGCGATTTGTTTGATTCATGAACTAAGCCATTGTACATGAGTGTCTTCATCTATGGCTTTTCTGGTTCCTTTACCCAAACAGGAAATTGTTCAATTTTATACAAAAACCTAACGTGCTCCATTATAGAGGTGGAGGTTATTATTGGGATCACAATGATTCTGCAAATGAGAACCTAACTAGCCAAACTAATACATGGATGATTGGTGCTTAGGTCATTATGTAATCTTTAATGGGTTGGCAAAATTATCATTAATTGTTTGACCCCAAAGTGAGTTAATTAATTAATTAAAGTTGAATTTGGAAGGTATTTCTTTTAATAAAAGTGAAGACATTTTCTGATTTTATTGTATTATTTATTGGAATAATGTATATCAAGATATCTAATCCAAGGTATGGATCACATATAATTCATTCATTGATTCTTTAATGTCAAAAGATTCAGATTTACACTTAGTTTTATCCAAAAATCGGTGTTAAAATAACATATCATCCTTAATTATAACTCATATGTCGTTGATTTGGACTTTCACTTAATTTTATCCGAATATCATATTGATTATAATCAAATCTCCCATATTCGAATCCATATATTGGACTTTCGCATGTACATATAGAAATCAAATGACAGGAAGAAAATTGTATCCACTCCAATGACAAATATTTTGTTCTTTTCCCAGTGAATAGATTCAATAGATCACAACACAAAGGCAGAACGAAAGGATGAACTGCAGAAGAAGGGAATGGAGAAGCGTGAGGTCAGAGAAAAGGTTACAACAACTCGGACCACCACCTATATTATACATACCATCTTTATATTTTATAGAAGTTTTGCATGTGTGATAATAACAAATCTAAAATTGCTGAGAGAGACTCTAGTTTTCTTCTTCATTAAGTTCTAAAACCCAAGCCAGGCCACCTCTTGGTGGTTACTTCTTTCTTTGTCCTCTTCGAGTTCGGATCAATAAGATTTTCCAGCGATTTTGCTTGTCTGTTCCTGGACCTGCCCGCTTCTTTAAGGAGCTCAGCTAGCCTCTTCTTCTCGTCCTCAAAGTCAGGATTTGCTATTCCGAGCTTTTCTTCTCTTAATTTCAGGACATACTCTAATATCTCAATTGCATTCTCAACCCTGCATAAGATTCACGATTAGAGAACTTTTGCATCTTAGCAGTAAAAGGAGTAACAAATGGTATCCAACCAAAACCATTGAAGGTACTGACGGCTTATCAGTGTTTCTTATCCTTTCAGATCATAAATAATGTATTACCAACAGAATATAACCAAAAATGCAAAGTCATTATGATTATACGAGGTAGATATCTCACAGGTCAAGTTCAGCTATAAATGGATGGATGGTAGTAACCACAATTTCTAGTTGTCAGATTAGCCAGTAATGATAACACGGCAACCTTGCATCCCTCACAGTCCATCATGAATATAGCAGAATGTTTCACTTTTTAAATATGTAAGATGACTGGTAATCCTAGTTTGCCAATTTCTTGGGAGGCAAACACAACCTTCAAAATTGCAGTGTGCCAGTGTTGCTATGCCTGCAGAATTTTACCTGTAAAAAGAGTAAACTACTAAACTACAGAGTATGAACCCCTATAAGGCTATAACCTATCCAAAGCCTAGGAATTAGAAGATTAAGCATTCATTGGCAATTAGTACCCAGATATTAGAACAAAAATGAAGGTGGAGTAGTTTGAAGATAATATTTTACCTCCCCATGGCATCATAAGTTGCTGCAAGATTGCTGTATACTCCTAGGGTATCTTGATGACATGGACCACACTCTTGTTCCAGTATTCCTCTAGCTTCTTCAAACAACTCAGCAGCTTCATCTATCTTGAATAACTGTACACAAGCCAATCCCATCTGGTTCAATACAACCCCAAAGAAGGCCGACTTCCTCTCCCCACTGGTTCTAAGTTTTGCTACAGCACTCTCAAAAGAACTCCTTGCATATTTGTATCTCCCGACTACGTAAAACATTACTCCCATACGTGCTTCTACTCCTGCAATTGTGCTTTGCTGTCCTGGTTTATCCTCCAACAACTTCATTGCCTTCTGCAAAAGCTTCAATGCCTCCTCAGGCTCGTCAATGGATTCATAAATGGCTGATATTTCTGTCAAGCCACCAGCGATCTCTTCTGCTGTGGCTCCAGGTACGGGCTTTGAATATATCCTCATGGCACTTTCACAATAGGATTTGGACTCACGGAGCTTTCCAGTCCTATGGTAGAGGTCGGCAAGGTGTACAAAGACGGAGGCAACTGAAGGGTGGTTCTCACCCTTAGACGATTTGAAGACAGTTAGTGCCTTCTGATAGGAGAAAACAGCCTCATCAAAGCGACATAGAGACTGATAAATATTTCCAATACTGACATCTACAGATGCTACTTCACTATCTTGTTCATTAGCATTCATTGCCATACTGGCAAGAACTAGATGCTCAAGGGCAGATTCGTATTCTCCCTTTGCCTCACATACAAGAGCCATCAGACGACGGTCAGCCGCCTCTTCAAGAGAGGCTGGTTCACTGTGCACACGATGAATTTCAAGAGTTTTCTTGCACAGATCTTCTGCTTTATCAAATTGCATTGCCTGAACGAGGGCTTCAGCTAGATACCTGCCATCATTGATATGGATAAACTTGAAAAATGAGTTCACCCTTATAGCCTTCTGACATTGATAATGATATATTTATATTAGCACATAGAGAAAAGGCATTTAAACATGAAAACAAAGGCATATAACGGTAGTAACATGGGAGGAAACAAATTATGGTTGTGATTTCAAATCCATAAACGAATGAAGTAAATACATAAAATCATTCCAGAGTTCCCTATTTCTTAGCACTCCCAAAGTTGATGATTTTGACAGATAGCAGACCTAAGAGTCCACATATACTTTTGACACATTGATATGAAGCAATCTAATGGAGCTATTCGGAGTGAGGACCACAACTTCTAGTGTGAGAGCAACAAAGCATACAGCAGTGACATGTGAAATTCACGAAAACGTCGTTAATGAAACTTCTGAGGTGTACCATACAGATGTGATAACTCACATGTGACTACCTTGGGGTTTTATGTAACACAAGTGTCCCTTTTCTCTTGATTCCACAAAATGACTAATTTTGCTGATAAAAATATCAATTCACTTTGAAATGAACTCAATCCACCATTCACATCCCACTTGTAGTATGCAAGAATGGTCCCAAATATGTGCCTATATGCATATATGTGCAAGTATACCAGGAATATTACAAACACTATTTAGTTCAGGTAGACACAATACAGCTAACTTTGTGACGGTCAATCCAGAATATCTTGTTCCAATGTAAAGCTTGTTCAACCCAATTGGACTGAATTATGTCAACTGCTTCAGTAAATCAGAAGATGAATTGTAAAGATGTTAAATTGGCCACTCCTAATCCATTAGCTTCCAAATTTGGCCTAACAATCCCATATATTAGACTGAGTTTGGTCTCAACTCTATCAAATTAAACTATTCAAACCCATCAAAACACATACAGAAAGCACAAAAATAACCCACAAAAAAGTCTAAAACTTAAGCAGAGTCGGGGAAATCAAACTTACCTGCACGTCTCCCCAACTCTCGGATCCGTCTCTCCCAATGTCTCAATCTGAATCTTCAATCCTTGTTCGTAGCTAGCAATCGACCGGTCAACCTGCCCCAGCATCGAGTACGTGTCCCCGAGCTGCATATATCCAGAGAAGGCCGCAAGAGCGTGATCCGCACCTCTGGACATGTCTGGCACCTTAATTGACCGCTCCAGAACCGGCACAGCCTCCTCGAACCGCCCCAGGCTGCAGTAAATCGCGGCCAGGACGTGCAGGCTCATGACCAGGTCGAGGCTGGGCTCTCCGTCAAGGGCGCAGCGGTCGAAAGACTGGGAGGACCGAAGCGCATAGTCAAGCGCCTTGGCCGGGCCGTCGCCGGAGGCAATGGTGTCACGGGCGAGCTTGAGAAGGAAGGGACCGAGATCCGGGTTGTCAAGAGAGGCATCGGGAGAGTCCGGAGGCGGCTTCTTGGTTGGTCGGGTCGGAGAAGGCTTGGATCGGGAAGGGGACGGAGAAGGGAGCTTCCTGGACTCGGATCTGTGCGACTGTGATTGGGTCGGGGTGTTCGGGAGGGAAATGCGGAGCGGCGGCGTGTTGAGCGAGACCAGACCCGGCATTGCTAAATCTCCAATCGAGATATAGGTAGATTGGAGCGAAAATGGGAGAATAAAGACGAACCAATCTGAATTATATAGAAAAATGAGGGTGGAAGGTGCAAGTGGTGGTGGAGTTATGGCGGAGAAGAGAGGAAGGTTTGGTGCTCAGAGTGGATTGAAGGCGAGTATCACAAGAGAGAGACGTTTCTTCAATCAATCAGTTTTGTGAGGTCGGGGACAATATGGTAAAAATGCATTCGTTACAGTTACGCATGGCAGCTTGATGACCGTTGTAGGGTTTGGTGGGTTGGGCTTAAAGCCCAAATATTCGACTCATTTGCTGGGCCCTACTCACTTGTTTTATACATCAATAGAAGTCTTTTTTCTTCTATTGACTTTTGGAATGAGAGAGTGTCAACATTGCTTCATGATCGCCACAATTTTTCTTCTTCTTGTTCATAATCCATTTTAATCTTTATATATTAAATAAGCAGGACAAAAAATAAGTAACCAGCTATAACAAAATCTCCATCAATTAATTAATATTGTTGGTATGATAATGTTTTTATTAACTCAAAATGATTAGCATTAGCCATTAGCTGGAGACACAAAAGCAAAAGCCTAGGTGGGGTGGGTAGTAACAACTTATAATATAGACAGACATGCATCACCTACAAATTTACGGATGCTGTTTCAAAAAGAATGAGCAAAACAAGGACCCTGAACAACGATAAAAACTATATTGAATATAATGATGAAACATGATTAATGCATAATGATGATATGAACTTTCCCCAATACTAATGAGCAAATGTATACAAAATGAGTACAAGGCTGACTGACTCTGTAACAATGCACTACTTTAAATCCTGGTGAAGGAGAAGAAATGAATGAGAAGGCTATTCAAAAATAATGAAAATGCAGTCCTCTTACCACCAATACTAAAATACCATGGAATTCCCACCAAACTCTTCAGCCATCAACCTCCTCCCAAACATTCGAAAATGCTATTTCGCCCGTCCACTGGTACAGGACTGGTAAGGGCATCAATAGGTGTACTGTCTTCTCATTCCCTCCCTCCCACACTATAAACTTGGTTTTCTTCTTCTGTAGACAAAAAAGGGCACCTATTTCTGCCAAGTTAGCAGAAGATATATGGGCCTTCACCAGACTTCCATTATGGCAACCCAAACGACCAAAGAAAGATAAATAATAAAAGAAAAGAAACAAATAATGTAACTCAAACCCATGCTGCTGTTGTGAAATGCCCGACAGCCCAGCGACCCAAACATAGGTGCCCAACAATGGCGATGACCTGACTCATGGTATGCAACCCCAGGATCCCAACTCAACACACCCAAATGCATGCAAGAACTAGAATACAGACTAGCAGTGCCCTCAAAATGAAATGGCTCGACTGATGGCCAACTTGGCCCATTCGGCTGATTCCTTAATCAAATGATCATCTGACGATAAACATTCATTTAGAAAATCCTTGCTTGACACAGATTGCTGAATCAAGGGACCAGCATTACTACCCAAAGTATCAGCTAGATCTCCTAGAACACCAATTGCTGTCTTAGACACCACATCATCCCTAAAAGAAAACAAATAAGATTCAGAAACATTGCACAGAAATATGGAACCAAATAAGCAAGTGTAAACAAAAAGCCATAGTTTCAGTAGAGCATACATGTCTTTCTCCATATATAACCCATCCAAGAACTGCAGAATGTGAGGTGCATAAGGCATCAGTAGCTGGGTCTTCACGGAGCCCTTGAATCCTTGGAAGATCCCTGAGTATGCCTCCAGGATTCCATTTCTCAGAGAATTGGTATACTCTATCAAGTCATCATCAGCACCTGATGTATGGACTGATAGTTCAGCTGCACTTTGAAGCATGGGCATAGCATACAACAAGTACTTCTCAAAGTTCTCCCCTATCGCCAAAGCGATGTCACCGAAGCATGAAAAGATGGGAGGTTTAACTGATCGGTGTAATTGATTGCTTGACAAGTCCTTGAGGAGTTGAGTCATGATGCCATCACAATAGGGTAGTATTTTATCCTCAAGCGCCCTGCATATGTCCCCCACAACACCAACTGCAATAGCACAAACCTGGTAATCCTCAAAATTTTGGAGCCCCAATTCCAAATACTTGTAGAATTCAGGCATGTATTTTGCAAAATCAGATCCTGCAGCATAAGCAAGAGCTCCAATTGCAAGCAGAGCCTCCTCATGAGCAGTGGCACTTCTACAAGCAAATACTCTCAAGAAAAGACCCATCATCTGGTCAGCATACTGCATGAATACATATTTTGTTTGCTCCAGTGATCCTAGTTTCTGTATTATGACCTGCAAGCAACCACAAAGAAGGCCTTGTGACTCATTCTGTTTCTCCCTCTCATCAGTTGACAGCTTCTGTCCCTCAAGAGTCTGGTGGAGCTCCATCATGATGACAGGGACCAGTTGTGTCACCATAGGAGCTGTATCATCAGTAGAACACCTTACAACTTCATTCAAAGTCTCATATGCTGCTGTTCGGAGGCGTGATTCTCCGGCATCTTCTCGGTGAGTTGCATTGATGAGAGCTTGAACAATATCCTGGAAATATGGAGTTAACGTTGATGAGGATGGTTCCATGTCCTCATAACCTTGGGCCAAGAAATAGAGAGCACCACAGGCTTTCTCAGCAACATTTGGAACATCTTTCATGCCCTGAAGCAGAACGGTAATAATCTGTTGGCAATTGGCTTGGGTAATTATCTGTGTTTCTAAAGTAGACCCATGAAGAAATTCAAACATTCTCCCAAGAGTCCATGCTGTAGTGTCTTTCACATGGTTATTTGGATCTCTCATCAGGGCGCTGAGCATGAAGTTCAAAGCAACATTGACAAGAGGTATGAGCTTGTCTGGAGCTGGACCTTCCAGAATGGAACCAAAGGCATAAGTAGCTGCCTCCCTCTGCCTCCAATCTGGTTTTGTTATATTCTCTTCAATAAACGGCATAACAAGTGGGACGATATCATCTCCAACAGTTCGTGCAACCAAACCCAAGCATGTTCCCCCAGCCATTGCAATGTTCCATGCCCCTTCATCCTGATCCTGATCCTCTTCCTGCTTAAGGAGTGTCTCCAACAGCATGGGAACAAGAACAGGGAGTGCCTGCTTAATGAAGTAAAAGCAAGAAATATCAGAATCACCAGTAAAATCATCTCCATATTCTTCTAATATATCAATCTCCTCATCACAGATTGAACTCCAGAACTCAATGGCTTGAAGACTAACAGCCTCCTCATCTTCCTTCACAGCTTTTGCAGTAATATTGAAAATATCATGAATGTAAGGAGCTAATTTTTCATAGTAGGTTGAAGATATGGCAACCAGACATTCAAAAGCTGCTTGTCGAATCTTCACATCTGGAGACTGGGTAGCCTCACAGGCAACTCTCATTATGTAGTCACGTTCCATATCATTGGAGAAATTTGCCTGAGCAAATCCCAGAGCATTATATAAAGCACGAGTAGCAGCAAGCCTGACATCATTGCTACTCTCAGAAGTGTTCATACCCTGGACAACAGCTGTAAGTATCTTATTTACATGATCTTGTTCCACACAGTCTGGGGAGACTTCTTCACAAATGTAGCCAAGAGCTTCGAGGGTAGCCTGCTTCGCATGTGCTGGAAGTTGTGGAATATTTGACAAGAGAGATGGTACAAGTTCAGGCCATTGCTTATGTGGCAACTCGATACCTGCCAATTTTGCAATAACCTGTGATGCAGTTGACCGAGCATCATGGGCAGGTGAAGCGAGGGTCTTTAACAAGTATGCTTTAATCTGGGCCTTTACAGACGAATCCAGCGACAACCATCTTTGCACGAGCTCAAACTTCCTGTGCTGTTCTTTGGCATCCAAGGCATTCTTTAGAACCAAACCTGCTAATTTACGACTCTCAACAGGCTTCTCCTCATTAGCCAATTCTCCAGCTAGAGAGAACAAGAAACTAGGAAGGTTTTGCTCCTGAAACTGTTTTAGGCTATCTTCTGCATTCTTCCGTAAAGTGGCATCTACTGCTTGTGCATTCAAGAGAATTTGGGTGACTTCCATTGCCATTGGTATCTGAAAATATTATATTGGAACAATTAAAAGAGAATTTTTTTGGGTCAGGTAGTTTTTGAAACACCAAAAACCATCCAAATGGGCATAACAGGTGGTTGAAGAGATAAGGCACAGAGCATACGATAATAGAAGTTCTCTGAAAGCAAACAAGTGTTAAGGGAAAAAGGTACGACTAAGTCACATTACAAATGGATGCCAGTGTAGGCATGTGGACATTCATCATTATTCATTAAATACAATAATACATAACAGAAGAAAAAAGAAGAAGCAAACTTCAAACTTCATCCGCTTCCCAAAACAACTGATAGGTGTCCGTCCAGGAAAGGATAATAAGAAGAACAAAATCCATAGTCTCGATGTCATAAACAGAAAGGTTGTCATCATGTGCAAGCAAAATTCAACTACACTAAAAATTGGATTAATAGACGACAAAAACACTAAAAACTTAACTTTGAGAAGCAAAACCATGGCTATTACATAACTACTTTATGCAAACATAAAAAGGAGATAAAATCCATCACTAGGTGAGAGTACCGGAGGCAAATGCAGATCAGAAGTTCAAAACAATGCCCCAACTACTCTGCTAATGCCATTATGATGAAAAATTGAATAATCGTCTAATCCCTCACCTAATGTCTGCTTGTATGCAAAAGCAGTACAAATTCAATACCCAAATAAAAGGAATAAGTTTGAACTTCATCGAATCCATATTCAAATAACAACTCAATCCCCCAAAGTCACTCCTTTTGAAGAAAAAAACCCAAAATCCGTCTTTCCATGAAATCCCAGAAAATAAGATGCTGAAAAAGTTCGAATTCTCCGGTCAATTTCCTGCTTTTTTCTCATCAACCAAACAAAGCACCAACAATTTCCGAACCAGAATTAAAACCGAACAAAAGATCAAAACAATAAAACCAACCTAGATCACTGAACTCAATAAGAAAACACAAAAGCAACCGATAGATCGAGACACAAAACCCTAATCAGCGAAGACAGTTACGGAGAAAAAACTTACACAGTTGGAGAGCTGACTCGGGGGAGAAAGAGCTGGAGCGATCGGAGAGAGAGAGAGAGAAGGGAGAAGCGGCGACTCTGAAACCCTAGCAGAGTGGAAAAGCAGCGACGCCTAAGTTAAAGCAGGTGGATTTACAAAACTATACAACTATTATCTGATTTTCTATTGGTACTGCGACAGGGGTGTGCTGTGATCCCCACGCGATGGTCAGCGCGTGGGGAACTGAAGGGCTTGAAAATAGTTGACGAGTAGCTCGAGTCTGGGCCGAGCGTATGACGTCAGAAGCTGGCCCTTTATTGGCTACGCGCTTCGGTGGCGTGGGGTGGAATTTTCTGGATGATATTATTGCCGTTATCATTACAGTTGTACATTTATTTCGTACGGAGTCGAAGCTTAATGCCAGTTCCAGCTATGTTCTCTGTTACATAGACAACAATTGGGTTTCATACTTGTGATCGAATATGTCATTATCCATGTTTAATAATATTTTTTAAAATAATGAAGCCCATAAATTCTGAGAATTATTAATTAAGAGGGTGTACGATTAAATTAATATTTCCAATATATTTTATATATTTGTACAGCTGTAAAACACAAATAAATGTCCATTGGAGCCAAAACATAAAAAGGCTGAACGGCTAAGAATAACATGTTGTTTGTTTGGTACATAAGGATAAGTAATGCAGCGTCACATGGGAAAAAACAAAAAGAAACTGCGCATCCAGGGAATCGAACCCTGGTCAGTACCGTGG
>JAYMTO010000853.1:0-10509 GCA_036898065.1 California macrophylla | reverse complement strand
GTCTCATTGTTTCTCTTATCTTCTCAGTTCTCACTCTCTCACAACTCACAAGTCACAACCGAACTCTAAACCTAAACTCCTCTCTTCTCTTCTGCCTTTGCCGCCTCCGTCTAGCACCAGCCACAACCGTTCTTCTCGTCTCGCCTCTGGTATCCTCTCGTCTCGCCTCTTGGTCTTGCATTTCACTTGTTTTTAGTTTCTCATTGAGTTTCGTAACTTTCCTCAGGGAGAAATAGTTCCTTTCAAGTCCTTTGTTCACCGATACCCAACTCCTTACAAGGCTTCTCAAAGTCCAAGCCCTCTTTTTTATGCAATCAGGTGCGCATCTGCTCATATAATTGTGATATCCACCTATTCTCCATTTGGTAAATTCTCTTTTCCTTACTTTGTGGGTTCTGTAAATGTATAACTTTGTCTACAACTAGAAAGGTGAATAATAATTTCATGGCTTTTATAATGACCCAACAATAGTCAATTTAAGACATTTCTGTTAACTTACCAAAGAAATGAATCAATCCTTTTTTCTTAGGCAATAACCTCCAACTGCGGGGATTGGAACCAGGGACCTCATACTTACTATATGAGGTCTCTGTCAATTCTCCCACAACCTTGGTTAGAAATGGATATTCTTGATCCTCCTCTTTGTTTCAGTTCACTAATCCTAACAGGGGAGCGTTTTATCAAAAAAAGTTCTAACAGGGAATAGTTTGAGAGTCTAGTATGTCAAATATCTGGCAACTCTGACTATGTATAGAGCAGAACTATTTGAAAGATACTTTAAAATATGGCACAAAAATATGATGTTTTAATAAGCACCATATTTTGGTTCAGCAGCATTATTCATACATGAGACGGTTTTACATATTAGCATGGTAAGTCTATATTACATAGCCTTTGCTTCAGGATTAGCCTGTTGGTTTGCTAATATATGATGATAGTACACTGGAAAATAGATTACCTGCTAAAAGTGATTAAAGGCTAAAACTTTGTTGTGCAAGTGGTTCTGGATGAACCAAGTTGATTCAGGATTCAGGTGAGACTTCCAGATCGATAAGCTACTGTATACCCTTCCATTTTCCTCTTTCTACATCCGAAACTAACTTGAAAAGCAATTGAGTGGATAAAAAGATTCCAGATTCATAGAACAATTAGTGCATATATGCCATATGATTTTCAGTTTGGAATATGATTTCTATATTTCATGATGGTGTTAAACAGTTCAGAAGAGCAAAGGATACTTGTCTTTTGCATCTATCTTACATCATACTTTTTGAACCTTTTCGCCAGTGAAATCCACACCTCAGTGGACCTGGCTCAGAGAAGAACTGAAGAGGGTTGACAGGGAGAAGACACCTTGGCTCATTGTTCTTATGCACGTCCCAACCTATAATAGTAATGAAGCACACTTCATGGAGGGTGAAGGTATGCGGGTAACCCTTGAAAAATGGTTCGTCCATTACAGAGTCGACATGATATTTGCTGGCCATGTTCATGCTTATGAAAGATCAGTATGTCTCTGTCTCCATTTCTCTTCTGTTCTTTTTGTCCTTTTACTCTATCCACTCTGATAATGGTTAGCATCATCTTACACTTCTTGAATTCGGGCATTTTGTATATGTGCTAGTGTCATATATTGTCAGGATGTTATAACATAGAATCCATTACACCATAGGTTATAGGTGTTCATGAATAAAAGAAGTTGCACAAAAGGTGCAATGATCAATAAGGATCAAAGTTCAGGCAGATGGCCTTTTAAGGTCAACATGATTGAGGATGTTGAACAGGGAGGAAACAAGTAACAACAGAACCAAACATTCTCATAATAATAAAGCATTACATAGTGGAAATGTTGACTGAAAACATTGGGTTTTGAGTTAAGTCTTCAGCCTTTAACATTCTTATAAAGGTACCCAACCAAAGTGTGTCAACTACTCTCTCCCTCTCTGGATAGTAACATTGTTGAAATGCTTGATAAACTTGTGATTCTTAGAACTCAAATTTATTTCCCGTGAAAAGAAAAGGTAGAAAACATATGAAAGTGTCAATCTTGTTTCAATTCCATTGAAAGAACGATTACAAATTGTGTCCCAACAGAAAATATAAGACACCAATGTGATGTTCAAATGTCAATCTAGAAAACTGTCTGGTTATCAGCTAGAGTTGATTCTCATGAAATTTTCATTGTTGTTTCAGTATCGGTTCTCAAACATACGCTACAACATATCAGGCGGTGATCCTTACCCGGTACCAGATAAATCAGCTCCAGCTTACATTACTGTTGGAGATGGAGGGAATCTGGAAGGCCTAGCTGGGCCGTAAGCTGCTATTTTCATTGAAGATAACTGATATCATGCACATCCTTTTTACAAGTCCACGTTTAACTGTCATTCCATTTACTTTGCAGCTTCAGAAGCCCACAACCGGACTATTCTGCCTTCCGAGAGTCCAGTTATGGGCATTCCACATTGGAGATAAAGAACAGGACACATGCAGTTTACCACTGGCATCGTAATAATGATGGGGAAAAAGTAGCAAGCGACTCTTGTATATTTCACAATCAATACTGGTGAGTACAATTTCTCGTTTTTGTCAAACCAAGTAGCAAGCGACTCTTGTATATTTCACAATCTGCTCTATACCATGTGATGTTGGTTTGGATCTGGAGGGACAAATATGTTAATTGTTGGGCAAACATGCCATGTTCCTTGCCGAGTCCAAACCTGTAAAAACTAGATAAAAATAGCTGCAAAACAACAAAGTATACCAATGAGCATTTGTATACCTACTTCAGGAAACCGTAATGTGATGTCAGATACACGTATCCTTTTATTACAATGAATATTTTTTATGATCACGCAGGGGAAGAAATTTAAGGAGAAAACTGAGGAAGCATCACCAAAAGAGTATGTTTGATCAGGTGTTGGATTACTAAGAAATTTGAAGCACCTTGGCCAAAATAGGTAGACTGGTTTTAGTTGGAGGATTGAAGTTGCTGAAGCAGATGGGTTGTGCACTTCTCTCAACAAAAAAAGGGATAGCCAAAAAAAAGGATCTGATCAAATTTCTTATCAGCTGAGTTCCGTATAAGTGTCACCACCTCTCTTATCAGCTATTGATTTCACATGCTGAGTGAGAGAAGCACATAATAATATGAACATTCTGATTGAGAGAAAGCACATAATGCTTCTAGTGCACATTTTGTTTCATTTTGTGTAGTGTTGTGCATCAGACAATGAAATAAAATGCAGTCTGTTTCAAACATAAATTAATAATGTCTTTTTATGATTCAGTTGCTATGGAATTCAGGAAATGAAAAACATGTGTTCAGTTGAGATGAAAAAAGAGAGAAAATGAGTTGTGAATACTTTCTGAAGATTTATGTAAAATACTTCACAAATGTTCTAAAGAGTAAATGAGCAGGTATCATGTTACAAAATTAAGGTGAGTGGGTTTGACTATCACTAAAGTGTAAATCTGGACACATCTGGGGTTTTCTGTAACTGCTGATACTTTACACACATCCTCTGCAAGCAAAAATTATTCTCAATTGTCTCGATAAATTGGCTGTGGCATCCACTTGAGACTCAGATTCAGTTTTCCAGATTTAGCCCTTTCTAGCTGGAAAGTGTCACTGTATTCTCCTTCCATTATGACCCTAGTCAGTGTCAAAATGCACCTTCCCATATAGTCCTGCACGATAAGAGAAGCCCTATATTAGCACATGTTTAAACCGCAATAGCCACCTTGTAATGTGCATCTCCAAATCTAGGTTTTGTGGACATGAAATTGCTTTAACTTGTTCCTAGAAAGCAGCAGCAGCACTTGCATGTAATAGAAAGGGTTTTGCTTAAAGTAGTTACAGCTCAACTAATCTTGCATCCTTGTGCTGATTCCAAAGGAAATGACATAAATGTACGAGAGCAACAAAACAGTTGGGTGAAAGAAATGTTTGAGTCTTCTAATATTATACACTGGACAAGCATTATGATGAACATGCGTGTAATTTCCGAGGTGATCCTCTAGACTACAAAACTCAATTTCGGTAAAAAATGAATGCAATGTATTCATATCTCAGGGACGTATAACTAGTTATTTTCCCTTGTGACTATAGTGGAAAACAAGCTGAGGTAATAAGATCTTAAGTGTCTACTCCACAAAAAAAGTGGTTGATATAATAATACTTTATTGATTGGAGAATGAATTACAGAGATTATATAACCAACAAACGGAAACCTTACCTTTCCAAATGTGTCATGGTCCCAAATCTCGAGAATTAGCATATCATGTAATCCATCCTCAACCACAAAGTCAAAGGTTTGATTCCATACTGGATTTAAGCTGTCATTCACAACCTGTTAAAAGAGGACATTAAGGATAAAATAAGACAACGTAGTGTTAATGAGTCCATGACTTGCACATGATATCTACAAGCGCTACCCAGACGTTGAATGAGCAGGAGAAATCTTCTATCAATAGATTATCATCAATAACCAAGCTTTTTCCTAAACTGGGTTCAAGGTGACTATATGAATCATTTAGCAACACTCTTTGAGATCCTCTGCTTTTATCCCGATGGAGAGGAAAAATCACATTTCATAAGATAAATCACAATTATTTGCATATTTTCACCAAAACATTACCCTGGTTTTGTTTCTGATATCTGATTTCTTCATGGTGAGTACGACGTAAGGGTCAGCCTTCCCCATCAAGTCTACTTGTGGCAAATCTTCAGCAGATATGACAGTAACAGAAAGTACTCCCCTAATAATGACTTCCCTTTTCTTCTTTGTGGTGCCTCCATTTTCAATAGATTCTGTTCCATTTGATCCACTTTTAAGAACCTTCTCCAAGGATGTCAACGCATAGCTGGGAGCAAAGGGATTGGTAAAGCCATTCCCCACCCCGTTAGGACAGTACAAAAGCTCCAAATGCACCTAAAATTGGCATGTGAACTTGTTTCATGAAGTTAAAATTTCTTTGGAACAGAATGCAAAGTTTCATCAGAGTTAACAGTGAGTTGTACTCTGTTACAAACACAATGCAATACAACAACTTGAAATTCATGTAAATAGCTACAAAGCTTTGGGAGGATATCTACAGCTAGCTCTTTTACTTTCGTCCATACATATTCATATATTTTGGTATGTTCTCCCTGCTAGACCATGGTACTATATAAAGATGAAGTTTATTATCTGGAAAGTGTGTATATTTTATCAGGACTTTTGAAAATCAAGAAAAGGTGGCAATACACTAGGAAGAAAGAGAAATGAACTACATGGGAATGTGCTCTATCAATACTATTGATCTGTATATGGCAAGCTACTGTTACGACTTAGGTTATATGAGAAGAAGACACTTGGTAGATCCATAAACTAAGAACGAATTGTTAAAGTTACAACTGAATAAACTCCAGGCTCTAGCTGATGTCAGCCCTGAAATGTCATACTAGGCTTTCCAAACAAAAAGATTTATTCAAAGTTTCTTTAACTTATCAGGTTTTAATTCATTTTTAACTACGAGTAGAATAAAATCCTATAAGAGGCAAAAGAAACGATCAAGATCATCTATCATGTATGTTTATAAGAGACATTTAATCCAGAAGGTGAAAAAAGTTACCTGCCCCCTATCTTTAGTATCTCTCTGGACTTCCAAATCTTTAACAAGATTCAACCACACATCTTTCACTTTACCAGGCTCAAGTTGGTCCAGCTTTACGTGAACGCATCCTAAGAGCTCTGATGCTTGAAGACCTTCATCGTCATAAATTTTTACTGTCAAGTGTTGTGTGGATGCATCTTCAACAACAAATTCAAAGTGTTCGTTCCAGATAGGATTCAAGTCATTGTTCTGAAGAAAACAACATATTTTTTATAAGCAATGAATTATTAGAAGCAGAAGTAAAGATACGACATAGATAAAAGATAAACTAACTCACTATCGTTTTGCTGGTTTTCATGCGGTCATGTAAAGGGCGCACATATAATACAGCATAAGGATCTGATTTCCCAATGAGGTCTTTATTTGTCAAACCCTTTGCTTGCACAAGTTTCACCTCTAAAGTTCCAACAGGTTTTAACTCCAGGTCACTAAACCACCAAAAGGAGAGGAAATGGATAAATTGATGATAAGAAAAAAATGCATAGCATATAAAATTGGAATATAATATGATCAGGCTAGAGGCAGTTCAAACTGCACATCAATTGGTCAGTATACGTAGCATGGTTTATGAATACTACTCAAACAGTAATGATGACAATAATATATTTTTAATCAACACCTATCCCATATAACTACATACCTATAATCCCCAGGCAAAATGGGGATAACTTTCCGTACAGGCCATGTGATAGAATCTTCAATCGCATCTCGTATTGTTCCCTAGACATGAATTGACAATTTTTAGTGGCCGTTAGTTTTATTATAATATTCACACACGCAAAAAATACTTTACATATTGTAGTCTTGAAAAAATATATAGATATTGGGTGAATCGCATTGTCATCAACAGAAATAGATAAACACATGTTCACTAGAATACTTAAATGTGTACACAAAAATTAAGCTAAATATACCATATTTTTAAGCAAGCATAAAATTTGAATGATAAAAGAAAGAAACAACTGCATCTTTAAACTTAGTTCTACAAAGAGTGAACAAGAGTTGGAGTCTAACATGCTCAGCAATTACAATTATACATTTCAGAGTTATGTTTTGTATTTGTGGTCCAAGTGACCTTATGTTCGATATTCAAACAAAAATTAAATCAATCTCTTAACAATTGAGGTTGGTTATTGTGAATGGTTATTCCAACCTAAAGCTAAAGCTGTTACGTGGAGACCCCAGCTAGTATACCATGCAGCCTGAAACCCCACATAGTTTCACCAATTTCTAACATTATCTCATTTCTAGACTTGATGCTTATATTCATCAGGTTAAACCCATATTTATATCCATCAAGTTAAACACATACTCTGTAATTGATATCATCAGTTCTACCATCAGATATCATATGCAGTCTAGTCTCATAGAATAGTGCTTGAGTGTGTAAATCATACAGCATGTTACAGTGAACAGATCATGAAGTGGAACAATGTGTTGGTAAACCTAATGATGGAATTTTAACAAACCTCAATGGCATCAGACACACCAGGAATTGTTGATATGTCGCCACCAATAACTTTCAGGGTAAAATCTAACTTCTTCTGCAATAAACAATTAACAAATTCGTTGCATCATGTGAACTATTTTTGTCTTAGTGTGATTGAGTCTCCCATCTCAAACAAACTACCTGTTTATGTGCACGTAGGAACATATGAAAAATTAAGACATGTATGCCGCACCTTTTCTCTCAGAGAAAAACATACAGCTCCGAAGCAAGGAAACTCGTCAACTAGTGGCCTGAAGATCAATCTGAAAACCCCAGTGAATCCAATATTTTTCACCTAGAGAAAATCAAGAAGTACTTGACATCAACTAAAACCATATGCACACAAATAAAGAATTGAGGCAGTCATCGATGCAGTTGGATCCAAGAAATCATTAAAATGTTGAAGTAAGGCTATTCAAATTTGCAATTTCTTTTAGTCTTCCAATGATCATATACAGAGACAACTACTTAGTGATATACAATGTTCATGTGGTTATAAGGTATGTATGCACTACTTGAAGATTTTTCTACTTATAAATAAAATGGGTAGATAAGAAATAGTAAAAATGAACAATGAGCTAAACTATGGTTTTTACATTCCTTCAATTGAATAGCCATGCATGGACTTGGCAGCAGTTGATGTAGACTAATTTCCCACATATGAATTATGATGAATTTACTTCTTTACAAGATACTAAGGGTCGTTAAATGTACAAGGCACCAGTGAACAGAAGCAGCAGGTGTTACAAAGGAAATTACCTGAACAGGTAATGCTACACCAAGTCTAGTCTTAATAGCAAGAACTATATTTGAATTTGCATCCCACTGCATTTCTAGCTCCATGGTAACACCATCTTCATTATCTTCCAGAATGGAAACTCCTAAGGAATAACAAAATCAATTTGTGAATTTTAACATCATATAGGCTTCAATGACATCGATTCACAATAAATCATTTGTGAGAGAAAGCAAAAATCATGATAAATTGCAAACTCAAGGTTGTTGAGTGTCTCAAGAAGACATTCTACAACTATGTTTGAACAGCCAAAGAGGGTGTCACCAAAGTCAAATGCAAACCTCATAAGCATTGCCTTGTCCTGCCTGAGCAAGTCTTAACAACCATTATCTGGTAATAACCCAAATTGCCTGACAGAAGCTACAAATAAAAATTCACCATCAGGTAGCAACACCAATCAAACTAACCTGTAAATTGTGGAGCAACAGTACCAAGAGTGAACTTGGAAAACTTGAGGGATGACAGTATAATGGGCCTATATTCCTCGAGGACTGGCTCCACTGAAGCCTTTATCAGCTCGGATGCAGCCTACAACATTCAAATTACATCAACAGGTCAGTCATTCACTCCATTCATGGACAACAAACCCAGTAAAATAATTGCTCAGTAACTAAAACCCAGTACCATGATACATTACTATACGCAAAGCCCAGAAAAACTACCTCATTGACGTAGGGCCAGATCTTGGTAAGGTGTTGATTGAGCCATTTCAACTGGGGGAAAACACAACAACAAAAAATCAAATCCGCAGAACCTAGAAACAGCAGGTGCAGTGTAGATACAGAAACGAAACAAACAAAAAAACTCACTTTCTGGCGATGAGAGAAGACAACCCAAGACGGGTACAAGTCAGCCGGCAGGATCTTCCTCGAATCCTCCACAGTCATCCTCGCGAAAGTGGCAATAGTCGCCGCCTACAACAAACACAAAAATCAACATCATCCCAACAAATCAATACAGACCCATTGCTCGAATTAAACAGTCAAAATCAAACCAGTTCAGAGCGGAGCTTGGATCGGGCATTCTCAGACTTGACGAACACGACGATCAGAGAAAGACCCAGAACGAGACCCAGAACGAGGCCGAAGACGAAACCCATTTTCGCTCGCACGCCAAGACACAAAGAGGGAAAGAAGTAGGTAGAAGAGACTTTATTGGAACAGTAGGCGAAGAGAGTGGGTGCTGTTATTGCCGGAATTGAACTGTTCCGACAGCAATTAAGATTGTGGGTAGAGTCTTAATCGCGATTAAGGTGGGTCTTCTCGTAGTTAAGATCGAGATTTGGGCGGACAAATCGCTGTTGGCGCGGCCGGTTGGGACCTTTCAGGTGAAAGTAATGAAAATGTCCGCGAATGAATCGTCGCAGCCGACAAGATATCGACGTTGACGCTTATTTTTGTGCACTTTCTCGTTGGCTGATTTGTCTGGACCCCAATTACATAGACACGTGTTATTGGGCTTGGGTTTGGGCCTAATTCATGAAGATTAGGCCCGATTAATGTATTCTATTGGATATGTAAATAAAAAATATATAATTTTGAAAAGAAAAAATATATCAATTGATAATCTAAATTATACTTCAAGGTTTCACCTTAGTGTCAGAATTTAACTAAGCCTGGGTGGTAACTACCAGGTTACTGAACAAAGCAACAAACAGAAGCAGGAAATGTCCAAAAACTAAATGTTGTGCACACAGTTGAAAAAAAAATCAGCTAAAAAAATATGCTACTTCACATATATCTCCAGCAAGAGAAACCTTAAGACAGAAACCTTGTATTTTACCTTTAACAAGAGGGTCAATATTCTCCTTGATCAGGGTAATTATTTCACCCAATGTCACTGTTGTAGATGAGTAACTGAAGATATTGTGCACATTACAAGAAATTGAAAGCTAGATTTAAACAAAACAAGGTCAACAGAAATGAAAAGTAACACAGCACAAGTAACAAGAACTGGCGATATAGAGATACAAAGTGCCTTAACGACAAAACTGATCTTTCTTGTCATGATGCAGCTCTAGTGTTGCCATATTCCAGTGGTTCCACTAACCGTTAACCACAGTTTCATGATTAAAACGCAGGTTGAGCCAGCAATAATATGAGAGAATGGTGCTGCTATAGAATGAAGATTACATTTTTAACGCAAACTTGTAGAGTTTGATTTTTTTACTATGGCAGGGAAACGGCCTGAGCATGCTGAATCAAACAAGCAATAACGAACCCAGAAAGCAGAAAGCCAATCACACAGACATTCCATCGAACACATAACGAACATACAAAATAAAAGGGTAACCTTTGTATCTGCATTTCCGCAGAAGGGCAGAAATGATCTGCCGAGTGGAGTCATCGGATTCAACAAGCAGTACCCTGAGCACCGTCTTCGGCAGAAACCTCTCCCACTGAACCACCTCCGTTCTCTGCCGCCAGCTCCACCTCCACACTACTACTCACCACTCTCACACATTCACCACTCTCACACATTGAATAACCCAAACCAAACCACTGATCAATCAAAACCTCAAAAGATTCAAACACAACAGATTTTTAAATGATCATAATATTTTCAT
>JAYMTO010000852.1:0-10511 GCA_036898065.1 California macrophylla | reverse complement strand
ATAAAAGATTCAAGACACATCAAGTAATTAAAACATAAATATTGAAAATTGAAAACAAATATAGTAATATTCGAACCCGATCCGGTCTAGTAGTAACAAATTTTCCGTAAGCAAAATAGAGAGCGCCAACCATTACAGATAAGCAGCGTTCCAACCACAAGCCACCAAGTCTCGTCCAAGATTTTTAGCCTTATTCTGAACTATTGGTATTTGGACCAAACTTTCTCTCACTACCTAACAGTTGAAACCTCACTAGACCCGCACAGAGGGAGCCACCGAGCTAGACATGGCAACCGCTTCGTTGTGTTCATCAACGCTTCAGTCCCAGATCACCGGGTTTGGTGGGTCTTGGAAGCTCCAGAAACCATCTCTCCCTCTACCCAATTCACTCACCTTCTCAAGGTATTATTGTTTTCTTAATTGCCTTCTTCTTACTGGGGGTTTTCATGGTTTTCGATCTGGATTGGAATTCTATGCAGTTTAAACTGTATTGTTGATGGGATTGATGAAACCCAGTTCAGCAATGAAGTGGGGTTTTGCATTGTTGGAGAAGTGTATTCTTAAATTTACAATTTTTCATTGTTATATGGGTAGAAATGATGGTTAATTGTAATGGGTAATGCCAGGCTTCTGTTTTTGAATTGCTTGGTATCAATTGTAATGGGTTTCGGTTCCTTTTTCCATATGTAGATCGAATTTTGTGTGGTCAATTGAAATTCAAATCCAAACTCTCTGATATATTCATATATTGGGGCAAGTGAAGTAATCTAGTTCCAGGTTGCTAGCATTTTTATGTCTTGATTTTCTTGACTCAAGTGATTGCCTGCATAACCTAACTTCACCTTAATGTTTGAGTTGTGGTGTTAGTAGCCAGTATTGCGTATTGAACTCTTTGGTTAACCTTTCATCAACTATATAATAATGCTTCTGTCTCCATTTAGCTTAGTTCTTCTTTTCGCTTTAACCTCTTTTGTTTTGTCAGTTTTGGTGAGTCTTCAGCAAATAAGGCTCATATATGTAAGAAGAAATGAAATAGCCATTTATGGTCATCTCATAAGATTTCTAGCCAACTATATATTTTTTCAGTCATGCTTTTACCAATTTATATTTTTACAGCAATGAGCCATGTATTGACCTCCTTTGAAGTGTGACTAATCAACTTATGAACATTCCTGTTCAGTTAACCAATATCCTTCAAGAAGATCCAGTATAGTACAGTTATTGTGTGTCACTAGTACATCCACTAGGTTCTACAATTTTCCAACTTTGTTTTCATGATGTACCATTGGCTTTAGCTTGTGAATGTGTAATCCTGAAATTTACCTTTGAGTTGTAGCTCAATAAAATAGTATTGGGTGCTTAAAATAGCTCTAGGAAGAAACTTGATTGTATAAGCTCTTGCATGTGTGTTGGGTAACGGGTTCACTGTGATGATTTATCAAGTAAACCATGTGACGCTCTTTTCTGTGCATCGAATAAATTGCGTATACCTAATTATGATTATATGAAGTGCATAGTATGGGGGACAACATGGTATTTCTGGACAAGTTTAATGCATTCATGTTACTTAAATTTGTTATTCAATAGATCTTTCGTGTAAGCTGAACAAAGAATAAGTTCTATTAAATCCTTCCATGTGCCTGTGTTTCCTGGTATGATATCTATTCCTGGGAATCCCCTTGGAGTTAACATGAAATATTTGAGAGATGTCCTTTGTGTTCGAGAAATCAGTTATCAACCTTCCTTGTCAGTGATTTCTCAATTTTCTCTCGTCTGGTAATCAAATTATGTACTCTGTAGCTGACTTAGAATCTTCCGTTCACTCTGGGTTCCAATCCTTTGTTTTCTAGAAATTAGTTGTCAACCTTGTCTGCAATAATTTCTATTAGTTTAACTAACAGGTTATATGCCATATAGCTGATTAACTAAGAATCATTCAGTCACTTATGTGATCTAATATGCTCTAATGTTTACAGCTGTACTTCTAGTAGGTATAGGAGGTTTTTAATGTTCCATATATATTTATTGGATGTGCCATGTTTCAGAAGATTATGCCCCATGGTTCCCCATTATGCTCTTTCCCATGATGCATCCTGCTGATTTCAGTTTATATTTCTCTCATTTCAGTTAATTTTATGTCCGGGTAGTATTTTGAAGGGTTTGTTAAACCACTGTATTCTATTTCTCAAAATATTTCATATTATTCCTTTATGTTTTTAAGCTACTAGACTGCATTGTTCTGTCTTTTGCTAACTTTGCAATTTAACTTGATTCTTCAGTGTGATTTTCCCTGGTTGATTGAAAAATATTTTGGCATTTTGAAGATCATATTATGTCCCAACTGCATAATTACCCTTTACGTATTTGTTGAGCTGTAATAGGACACAGAATTCATTTCTAACTTGCCTCTGTTACTTTCTGTTCTGGGAATTTCAGGAAGAGACATGGCACTGTAGTGAAGGCAACATCTCGTGTTGACAAGTTCTCTAAAAGTGATATTATTGTGTCTCCATCCATTCTCTCTGCTAATTTTGCAAAGCTTGGGGAGCAGGTAACAGACCTTGCCAGTTGCCATCCTGAAGTTTAGAGTAACTATTATGAACCAAAATGTTTCAGTTTTGTATGAAATTCAGATATGAAATCTTAGTTTTGCCAGATTGTCAAGTTAGCTGCTCAAAGTGATTCTATTTGATCCTGTGGCTCACTTGTTTATCTGGATCTGTTAGGGTTGATTCTCCACTTTCTTTGCAGGTTAAAGCAGTAGAGTTGGCAGGATGTGATTGGATCCATGTTGATGTTATGGATGGTCGTTTTGTTCCAAATATCACAATCGGTCCTCTTGTGGTAGATGCATTGCGCCCTGTGACAGATCTTCCTTTGGATGTGCATTTGGTATTACTCTTCTTACATACTCTAATAACCAATTGTTGATCCTACTCTGGAGCAAAAGGACTATTACTAACATGAAATCATGCATTGCAGATGATTGTGGAGCCGGAACAGCGTGTACCAGATTTCATCAAGGCTGGAGCTGACATAGTCAGTGTTCACTGCGAGCAGACTTCTACCATCCATTTGCATCGTACAGTCAACCAAGTAAGATTTTCCCTTAATTCTTGAGATGACTTATTCTTCTCCTTCTTTACTAATTGTTTGGTTTCATATTTAAACTTCAGTATTTTTGTTTGCAGCACTTGTTTACGTAACATATTATGAATATTTATATCATAGGAAAAGGTCCTAGTAAGGTAAGGTAAGCAATATCTTTGATTTCACGAATTTGGGTCTTGGTTGCTACACTTTTTGTTGTGGTGATTCATGGTTGTGTGTAGGATGTAGGAAAGTACGTGAAAAAGATAGTAAAGCTAGGGTGAGACTTTGGTAGACTTTTACTTAGCTTAAATACTGTCAAAGTTTAAAAACTGCTATGTGTGTGTTTAGCTATCTAGACATGTTTAATATCCACTTGGTTCTTCAATGCCATCAGGAGAAACATTTGTTACCATAAACCCTAGCTTTTTTGTAAAGAGAATAGTGTTGGAGTGACATAAATCACCCCATCCATCCCCATTACCATGTAATATAATAGATGAATAGGCATTGGGCAAAAGAAGGGCGTGGCCTCGCACGAGGCTCCCACCTTTGTGGAGTACGAGTAGCGTCTTTATGTACGTTACCTTCGCCTTGCCTTTTGCATTGATACTGTTTTTAGATATCGTTCCGTGGCTCACCCTCATGTATGGGCGTTGGACAATGACCCCAAAATTATCAAATTAGACAGGATCAATAATTATTTGGGGCCTTGTTGGCATCAAGTAATGAATTGCCAGTGGGATATATTTATTCAAATCTTGTCTTCTTTTTTTCCATACCGTAAAGGTTTTTATGAGAAGTGATAGAATGAAGTTTATAAGTTTTAGCAAATACTTTTTTGTCACTTATAAATTAATTGAATTATGTGTGTTGTGGGCTTTAGATTTGTTTAACATGCTCAAATAACTAGTTCTTCGTGTTAATTTATCTGTCTCTGTTCTACAATTTCACTTCTGACTACTGTATATGTTTGTATTATTCAGATAAAAAGTTTGGGAGCTAAAGCGGGAGTAGTCTTGAACCCAGCTACCCCACTAAGTACAATAGAGTACGTCCTTGATGGTGAGTTATATATCCTATCATTCCTTGTTTGACCTACAATTCCCATTTCGAAATTGTTTAAAGATAAAATGTTAGATATTACTTTAATTTGTTGAAAGGCATTGTTCTATTCCCCTGTTCCTTATAAGTAATCACCTTGTGCGCTTGTACCCTTCCCTATTTACAACCAATATTAGCAGCAGCAAAGTCAAAAAGAACTTTAGAAATGAGATATTGGAGTTCATTGAACTTTGAGTTCTGGATGCCATTTGAAAGAAGAAGAAAAAGAGAGTTTTATATGTTTGTGTGATGTAGCTTCCAAAGTGAAGAACTCAGTCACAATTTGGTTGAACGTTATGCTTTTCTTTCTCTCTTCTTAAGATGCAATGAACGTTATTTTGTCTTTAATATATGTAGTACTATTAATATATTTATTTATTTAATACAAAACAAGTTTTGCCGAGCTATCTGATTTATCAAAACTCCGTATTTGCCGCCTTGCTGAATTTTGGTCGATTCCGAGTTCTAGAACATTGACATGGGGATTTAGGGATCTCTTAAACTGAGATTTTGCAATATTTGCTTCTTTTCTTTCTGAAACATGTCTTTATGCCTTCTTGTGCTAAACTTTACATTCTAACATACATTTTTTGTGAAAAACAAAATAGTGTAGCCTCTGTGAGATAACCAAACTGTTCCAAGACAAAATCAAATGATAAATGTACTGAAGCAAGCTCTGGTGGGTTCAGATAGCATGCAAGTTTGTATGTTAACTCGCAGCGATTACAGACTAAATTTGCCATATAGAATAACAAAATTAGTTGAGAAAATATCAGGGGCCCCGAGCATATTGGAATGCAGTAGACAAAAACTATACCTTTCAGTTCAGACACATCTTGTCACAATGCATTTAATTTGACAGACCAATATTCTTTGAATGTTACAGTGGTGGATCTGGTTTTAATTATGTCGGTAAACCCTGGCTTTGGTGGGCAGAGCTTTATTGAGAGCCAAGTGAAGAAAATCTCTGATTTGAGAAGAATGTGTGCGGAGAAGGTACATTTTTCTTGATTGTTCTCTTTGATAGTAGAGACTCATCTGTATTGAGAGGTCATTCAAAAAAATTGGTGCTTCCTTGCAAGCAATTATAAGTGACATTTTTGTTTTTGTTTTCCAGGGAGTGAACCCATGGATCGAAGTGGATGGAGGTGTTACCCCAGCAAATGCATACAAGGTTTCTCTACTTGATATCATATGACATATCCAATCATTCTATAACTTCTCTTAACAAAACCCATTAAACTTAAGTCACGGAAATGGAGCACCTTTCTTATGTTTTGTGAATATAATGCATCCTCTGTGTGTTTAAGCTGCATGGCTTCTGAAGTTGTGTGAGAAGAAAAATATCATATTTTTTCTCTACGGTGGTAGGTTATTGAGGCTGGAGCTAATGCACTTGTTGCCGGTTCTGCTGTCTTCGGAGCAAAAGATTATGCTGAAGGTATGATACTGTAAATGATAACTTCTTTTTTTGGAATTCTATAAAAGATAACATAATTCTCTTACACATACTTAAGTGTGGTTTGATGTATTCTTGCAGCTATAAAAGGAATCAAAACCAGCAAAAAACCCGTCGCAGTTGCAGTGTGAAAATGACCGCGAGAACTGATCTTATTATTATTCAACGTTCTTCGTTGTAATGTATGTTGCTCTCTCACATTTATCATAGTTTGTCATTTAAACCTTGAAACATGATCTTTATCAATTGTTGCAAATGACAACAAAAACAAATGAACATTAACCAAAAATTACCTTTGATGGTTCTGTCTATAAATGTTTGGCTTAGGTAAATTTATGCATATGATGGATTGGTCCATTTAGATAAATACATATACTAACCTTGTTCTGCTCTGAAGCATTGATCTATTTTGCATTTTGCAGGTAATAGGCAAGTCAATTCAGTCCTTGGTTAATTGCTCTGGTTTTGGAGAGAGAAATAATAAACAGGTCTACAACTACACTACCAGTTCGGCATTTCAAACTGAACTTTTCCATGTAACAGATTGGTTGATCCAAACTAGACTGGCATCATCTGAAAACGAAAATGTATGGATTTCTATTATATCTTAATGTTTGCAGGAATACATACAAACTTCTCTGCCAGACTCTTGTCCCACCTCAGTATATCAAAAACATCTATTTCCATTAAGTCCTGTCATAATGTGGAGGATATAACAAAGAGCTACGGCATACATATTAATACAATACATACTGTATAACCAGCATGGCTGCACTACATATACAAAAATATTACATACCATCTAAACATCCTGTCTGCATACCGGACAGGACCCATGTCTTACGAGCCACTTGTCCACACACGTCAAGTGAAACATGTGAAGGCACTTGGGCAAGCTCCTTGCAATTTCTCCCATCTCAATATCCTGCCAATTTCAATGGATATCAATTGTGCTATTGGCATAAATAAGAATTGCAGATTCAAAAGACCTCTTATCCTGCCCACCTGTAAGCATATTGTACAGCAGGTACGATTTGAACCTTTATATCATCAATGATCACATGATAAGGTAATTTCTTTAGTGAGTCTCCAGATAGCCCACTTGATGAAACTTCACTGTAGACACCATGCATCACATCATAGCCCATACTTGCAAAGCTTATCTGCCCATATCCAAATTGAAAATAGATTCAGTTTTAAATTGCTTGAGATAGTGCTCGAACTTTCATACATATGTTACACATGATGGGGAAAAAAATTAAATAGTGACCATCTGCCGGGATAAACACTACCTCTACAACCCTTGAAGAGTATAGCTGAAGAAAATACCTTAATCTCAAGGAGGCAATTATCTTTCATTTTATAAACCTATTATAATCTTATCGAAAGCTAAATGAAGAAAAATTTGGACAATTTTATAGTTTTTCTATTCTCAAACAGTGTGCCATGAAAATGTAAGGTCATTAATGTTCTCCAAAACTTACAACGTGGACAGATGTAAAAAAAATTCCATCCATTGATCAGTAGTTAAACATGCAGCATGTATGCAAAAAAGATATGCAACTAAGACAATTAAGAAATACATAAATAAATAGGTCAAGCAATAAGAAAGTAGGAACCTGCAAATGGTATCCAGCCAACATTTCTGGTATCAATTGTCCATCTGAAAGCCTCCCACGGAAAAGCTCCTCTATGAAATCTGCCTAGACCAGAATGCAGACCATTAGTTTGTGTGTGTATATATATATATATAACAAATAAATACAAATAATAGGTCAAGAAAAATTATGAGAATAATTTCAGAGAGATTGAAGTGTAATTATGGTAGCTAACAGCAGGATGAGTTTAAAGGGGACATATTCGCAAACAGGCTGTTTAGGATACCCAAATGTAAGGCCTACTGAGTTTTAATCACACACCCTGCTTTTATACTTTAGATGCAGTGTATACTTGAATGCTCTTTTAAGAAAGTGATGTGCCAAAAGAATTCATTAAAAAATATTGTGCAGTTTAGTTGGATGTACAAAAATACAAAAAAGATTGAGGCTGAAGTGGCAGAGGCATCATGTAATAAGTATGAGGTCACTGGTTCCAATCCCTAAGCATGCGACATTTACCGCTTTATTGTTGATTAAAAAGAATGATAAAGAATGAAAAGACAAATAAAAAGTACTGTATTTGGTTAGCTATCTTCTAACCATAGATGATGAGCCTCGTGAACCAGATTGCTCCAAACACCAATAAGCACGGGAGGCCTCCAAAACTTCTATGGATAGTACAGCCCCAGCAATAGCACCAAGACCAGCTCCACGGACAACTCCACTAGCAGAAGCTCTACCAGCCAAAGCACCTGTTATTGCTCCCGTTAAGGCTCCAGCTGCAAGAAAGAAGATAAATGAGTATCAAAATGAACTCATGCATGGTTCAAGTATTTTTCCGTACCTAAAAAATATTCGAGGGTTTTCCATCGTCAATTGGTCATTATATGCCAATACAACATCTTACAATAATGGGATAATTACAGATAGTTATCCCAACTTAACACCTTTTACACTTGACTATCAATAATTTTGAAACCCGGTTTTATGACACCTAAACTTTCTAAAAGTGACAGATAGCTCTTTTCTGTCAAAAATGACGAAAGTACCCTTGACCCCAATCTCAAAAACTGCCATTTTTCGTCCAAAGTATTTTGATTAGATGGAGAAATTGGTTGAGTAGATATAAAAAGACTCCTCGAAAGAAAAAAAATGTTACAAAGACGAAAAATGGTATTTTTGAGATTAGGGTCAATGCATTTTTGTCATTTTTTGACGAAAGAAGAGCTAGGTGTCACTTTTGAAAGCTACGGTAGCTTAAAGTCGGGTTTTAAAGTTTGGATGGTTATATGCAATTATCCCTACAACAATAGTTCATTCGTCAAGTCTATACAAGAGAGAAATGTCACAAATTTAACGATAATCATGCTTACCTTACTAACCAAAAAGTACTATGCTTCATGTTCATACTGAAAGTAACACAACCACAAAAGCTACTCTGGTCTATAGCTACTAACTGTTTCAAAGAATTCATATCTAAAAAACAGAACAAAGTTGTTTCTTCATTATAGGTAATCCAAAATCTGATACATGGAAAACGAAAATGAAATTGGCAAATGACATATTTTGTTAAGAATACACTGGCAAGCTCAAAAACCTATGAACTACTGAAAAAAAAGTAGTAGAGTAACAAAAAGGTTTGACAAGGAGAGAATATAGCATGGGGTCAGAGCTCTACAGTATTGTACAAATAAATGATGGTCCAACCACATCTGCCCCAAAGATTCAGTAACTATCAATTTATCATAAATCAGGAAAAGGAAACTACAACACAGACATAGGCACACCAAAATAGGTCTTTTTTTCAAAAGTACTCCCCTGAATAATAACAATATAGATTTTATTATATGCAGGCAGAAGTATTAAAGTAAGCTTAATAGATCAGGTGAAGCAGAGGATAACAAAGTACAAAAGAATTGTGGCAATGGTATTTGAACCTGGGATTAACATGTCCGACACAGAACCTCACCCCAGTGAACCGCAACCAGTTGAATGGAAATCCCTTGTGTTTGCTTTAGCCGCAGGCTTTGTCATCTTCCATAGCTAATCACTTTTCCTACCTTTTTAAAAATATTTTGAACAGTAAGCGCCAAGCCATCACATGAACTTTTAAATATATTCAACTTTTTATGCTATCTCCAGCAACATGAAGAGTCTCATTTTTGTAGCCTACGTCGCAATACAAACAAAGACCAATTTATTTTATTAGAAGCCACCACTTTAAACTTCTATCTTTGCCCTTTCCTTAATATTGTTTTGCCACCTGCGTATTTTACGTTTCCCTCATCACAAGTCAAGGGTTTCTCAGGATATTCAAGTTTTAAGTTCTAACCATTCCCAAAAGTAATTTCAACACATACCTCTATAGGACGATATTCGTTTTCGCTCAGCAAACTCAATATGATATATGATATCACTAAGCAATTACTTAAACTTTCCATACAGGAACTACTAGATATTAATCCCATCACTTGTTAGGGTTTGTTAGCCATATTCCTCTTTGCCCTCTTTTTGCTAAATGGAATGGGAATAGAACCACTAGTAGCAAGAAAAATTATTTTAATCCGACAAAAGGTAAACAAGGATACTCCAAACTCATTAATCACACAAATTTCTCAGCCACTAAGTACATCCTAGAGCAACTTCAATATGGGATTTTAAAGTGATTTAACCTTTTGCAAGAATAGGTCAAGAAGTATTTAGTGTAGTTCATCACATATTGGTTTGACAGGATTAACTAGCTGGGTACTACTCATTAGTTTTGGTGAGCTTATTTCTGTTTTAGGAGGCCTTTTCTTTTAAAGAGACAAAATTTATGTACAAGTACAGTAAGTTTACACTTAGATAATACCTAAAAACGGAAATTGAAGCTCAGAACTGAAATAAAGTCTAAGAACAAGAAAAAAGCAACAGAAGAAAAAAAATACTTCAGAATAAATATGATGTTGACATATTACAGCTCCTGAGCCTTTCCTATGGTTGAATCCCCACTTGCACGTGTCACACTAATTAACAAACATCCATGGTAAGAGTATTTGTCATGTTGCCAGCTTAATTCAAATATATATGTTGAAGAGAAGGAGAGGACGCTGTGGTATGCGTAAGTAGCATAATCGTTTGGTGTGAGGACGTGCCGTTTTGGTCTTGCCAAGACGATGTCGTTTGGATGTTAGAATATGCCCAATATCAAGCCCAATAGTTGTAGGGTTTATTAGAGGTCTCTAGGAAGTTCTAGAGTCTCTTTATCTCTATAAATAGAA
>JAYMTO010000851.1:0-10514 GCA_036898065.1 California macrophylla | reverse complement strand
TAGTACCTTTTGTCCATTTTTGCTCACGTTATTCACCATTTTGATTCTTATTTAAATTAAAATGGATTGAAATTGTTGCTAATTTTGTTTCATTGTGTTTGTCACATGATGTTAGTACATACTTTCTTTGATTATATTGTGTTTGTTGAATTGAATAATACTCTGAAATTCAATAATTTAATTAATTATAATTATTTTGAATTATAAACAATGTCATTAATTTGGTCCATCTTTAAAAAATAAAATCATCAATTTAGTATCTGAATTATTAATGTCTTTTCTTGCGAAAAACTACTTGTTTTTTTATTATAATTGTTAAATTTGATTTTATATTTTAATTTTCAAATTGAAAATAGATGTAACTAATGGCTGACTAATTATTCACTAAATTAATATTTTGCTCCAAAAATAATAACAAATTAGTGTTGATCTATTTTATTTTATTTTTACAATTTTCACTATCACCCGCATTTGAACCATTATGATGTCTGCATGGGACAGCGTTGTTGATCTACCTTATTACAGCATCAAAACAAAAGTGAAAATCCAACCTGAGACCAATCGGAGATTCCTAGGACTGTGTGTTTTTAACAAAAAAATGACAAATAGGAAGCAATTTTGAGTGGAAGTGGGGATGGTGTTTTCGTCATTTCAGCTATCTTCTTCAAAAGTATCGTACACGTACTACAATCATTTCACGATAAATTACCGATCTCAGCAGAATTCTAACATCATCGTCCACTATCGCCGGCGCATCTTCCCGGCGGCCACTGTGATTTCTTCCTTGTGATATTGCACTTGAAAAGCACCCGTCTTTTTCTTAAAGGTAATATTTTGTCGTCGTTTTTTCTGTTGGGTAAGTTCTGTTTGGTTGGTGGGAATATGCCTGGAAAGGAAGAACAGAGATTAATTGGGTGTTGGGTTTTGTAGCCCTCCGGGTCGCAGAAAGCAAAGGCTTCTGTTAAACAAAGATTAAGGTTGCTATTTTAATTTGGTGAATTGGGTAATTGAGTTCTTGATTAGATCATTTTGATTTGAATAAAGGCTCATTTTGATTCTCTATTTATTATTGTTGTTTTTTATTTAAGTTTTGGTTTCAGTTGTTGGGATCAGAAAGAAATAGGCATTGGATAATGATCTTTGTCATTGATGTCCAATAAAGGCCATACCTTTGTGGCTAAGAGATCAATTGTGTGCTTTTCAGCTATGAAAACTAAATATTTGATATTTTCCACCAAATTATACTTATTATATTTGGGTGGATTGACTGTATAAAAATGAGAAAAACATTTCAAGGTCTTTAACATATCACTAGATCATAAGGGGGCTCTCGTGCCTTAGGTTGAAGTTGGAAGATGGAGATGGTACAAGAGATGGAATGGCGTGAAGCACAGAAAATTGTGGTGAGTGTGGACCTTCTGGCAGCAGCAAAGCAGCACCTTCAATTCCTGGCAACAGTTGATAGGAACCGTTGGCTTTATGAAGGTCCCGCCCTGCAAAAGGCTATCTATAGGTAAGGATTGTGGAAGCAGTCTCGTTCGTCTATAAAACTTAATGAAATTTTGGTCTTTGAATATGCATATTTCTTTCATATGATCAAATGGAAGTTTGGCCGTTGAGTTTTAGTCTTTCATATAAACATAATTTTCAAATTCAGGTACAATGCTTTCTGGCTTCCTTTGCTCGCCAGACATTCTGAATCCCGAATTTCAGAAGGGCATTTGGTCGTTCCTCTTGACTGTGAATGGGTGTGGCATTGCCACAGGCTTAATCCTGTATGTGTTTGAACTAAAACCCCATTTTATTCGAATTCCAACATTCTTGCTATTGATAAGGGATTTACTAATTGTGTCTCTTGGTTATGTATGTTATATAGGTTCGGTTCAAAACTGACTGTGAGACACTCTACGGAAGGATCCTTGGCAATTCGAATGTTGTGTCTTCTGTTCAAGGTCCTTCTGAAAAGGAAACTGAACAAATTTGGAACAGACTATATCCAGAAGAACCATACAACTTTCATTTGGCTGGAGCAGTCTCCGAGGATGTCTCCAAGAAAATGTCTGGACTTGAAAAGTGCTCCACATATGACTTTGTTTCATCTGTCAAAAGGCAGAGCCCTTTCTTTTACCAGGTAATGCCATAATGGATAGGATGCAATTTTCTCTAGTTGATTTCACATAAGTTCATTCTCAGATTGAATAACAATGTGGATGATCATTATGTTCACTACCTATAGAATATAGAAGAGAACCCATGAGTCTTATTCAAGTTGTTTACTCATCATCTTTTCGATCTTGAACATTACAACAGGTATCCAGGCCCCACATGAACAATGATGTCTATCTTGAAGAAGCCATAGGCAGATATAAGGGGTTTCTACATCTAATCAATAGGAACAGGCAGAGGTCCATTAAACGTTTTTGTGTTCCTACCTACGACATTGACCTCATTTGGCACACCCATCAACTGCATCCTGTTTCTTATTGTGAAGACTTGACTGAGCTACTTGGTAAGGTGTTGGAGCATGATGACATGGACTCGGACAGAACTAAAGGGAAGAAACTGGATGTAGGGTTTTCTGGAACTACTAAACAATATGAAGAGGCATTTGGCAGAAGGTATTGGAGAGCAGGCGCAATGTATAAAGGCAATGCCCCACCCCCTCTTAAAGTTACCCCGTGCTCTCTGGACGTTGTGAACAAGGACGCAGTTGCATCCAATGAAAGCCAAATGATAACTCAGCTTCGAGAATTGAAGTTTGTGGAGGTTATTTCTGATCATACTTGCATGCGCCTTCACTATGTTTTTCCATTTTGTTCCGCCAGTTGCATATTCTTGAAAATTGTTCCGCCTTGTTTATAGTACATTTTGATGTCCTAATAGGTCTTTTTGGAGATTGTGGAAATCAAAAACTTACCAGAAGGACACAAGGGAAGTCTCTTTGTTTCATTTAGTAAAACACAGCCTGATTTATTCTTCAGCGCCAAGCAGAAACTTAGTATTCTGTCTGAATCTGGAGAGAAACAAGTTGCTTCTTTCCAATGTGAGCCTTCAGGAGAGCTGATGTTTGAACTTATGTTCCATTCATCTTCAAGCTTACCCATAACAAGGGAGTCTAAATTATTGGGATCTACTTCACTGTCTCTGCAAGACTTCTTGACCCCAATATCCAAACTCTCTGATGAAAGATGGTTGGAGCTGGTTCCAAGTTCTGGTATTGTGAGTGCAAAACCAATCAGCCTTCGAGTTGCTGTCTCGTTCACTATTCCCAGTCCAGCACCACATGTGCTGCACATGGTTCGCCCTCGAGTTCTGTCCAGAAGTTCCTGCTTTCTTCCCCTTCCCATGAAGGCTCACCGTGCAAAGAGCTGGACACGGGTGATTTATGAAGCTGGGGTTGAGCTCATCAGCCTCCAACTGAGGTATTTACAAATTCACATTTACGCTAGAAATGGTGCCTCATCCATTATTCAATAGGACATTCTGTTACGATGCACAAGTTTTGGATAATTTTATGTTTGTTTGTCTTGGTACAACTATGTCATCCTGTTCCTTGTATAATTAGTATTACTAAGATAGAATACATTCTATGCAAAATGCATGTCCTTCTAAAACAGAAGTTCTGAATTGTCTATTTGCTGTTTTGAATTGCATTTTAGAGGTGACACAAATGCTAGAGACAATGGCATTGACACTAAGGAGGTGATTGCCACTACAAAGTATGGAGAAGTACATACACTTGCAGAGTGTGTGAGCACAGGGTGGTCTTTGTTGGATTCTCAATGGTCTCTTCAGCTTGTAAAGAAACCCACCGAAGACGGCCATGTCTTTGAGCTCATTGGTGACAGGATGGTATGCACCTAAACCACTTCACTCTTTCCCTTATCATCTCATCCTTTGTGATTTTTTTTGGGATTCCTTACAACTCCATTTGAAACCATACTAGTTTCAATCTGAAGACGTGAAAAACTATACCGGTTATATGTATCTTCTTGGTGCAGTTAAAAATTTTCAAGGGTGGGAAGCTTGATTATGAACTCAAAAGTTATGAGAAGCGGGGAAATGAGCAAGACTTCATGACCGTGGTTGAATTTTCAGCAGCGAAACCGTATGGTAAAGCAGTGGCATTGCTTAACTTGAAATCTGGAGTTCTCAAGGTACGATTTAGCCATCTCTCAAACTTCAATGAAGACTTCATGAATGATAGAATTTAACTTTTATTTTTCTTTCGATTAATAACAATCAATAGGTAAACGAAGAATGGTTGGTGTTGCCTGTGATCACATCAGCCTTTATAATTTCTGGTCTTTTGAAGAAGGAAGGATACAATGGCTTGACCGTCAATGGAGATGATGTGAAAGAGGCAAATGCTTCCCACAAGGAACACAAAATGACCAACATGATTGGTTCTGTTGTCAGTCAAGTGGAGGTGAATGATGGCATGGCTAAAGAAAATGAAGTGATGCCAGAGAAAGATGGGTTAGGGATAGGTGGCTGTGGCGGGTGTGGTGCCGGTGGCTGTGGAAGCATGGTGAAGAGTGGTGGCTGTGGTGCTGGAGGTTGTGGCGGTGGATGTGGAACCATAGTGAAGAGTGGTGGCTGCGGAGGCTGTGGTGGTGGTGGTTGTGGAGGTGAATGTGGAAGCATAGTGAATAGTGGGGGCTGTGGCAGTGGCTGTGGAGGCTGTGGCGGTGGATGTGGAAGCATGGTTAAGAGTGGTGGTTGTGGAGGCTGTGGTGGCTGCGGTGGTGACTGTGGAAGTGTGGCAATGGTATCTGATCAGACGTGCATCAATGAACACACCAAGGAAACACAAGTCTGCACCAATGAAGCCATTGTTGTTGCTTGAATGAATCATGCACCTTAATGCAATCACAGCCTTTGTTGTTCTGCACATATGTTTCCACTGCATGTTTGGTTTCAATATTTGAATAAAAAATGAAACTTGTGTTTTCATCTGCAATGGTTTCATTATTTTGATATGAAATGCAAATGAACTCATTTAGAGTGTTTAACTCATCAACAATGTCAGCAATTTATTCTCCAATCCAATGTGCTTATTCAATTTTCAAGACATATTGCTTGCTATTTACAGATTACAGATATGGCTCTAATCAGTTTCAACTGAAACACTATGCTCTATATCTCCCAACATTATCACATGGTTCCCAAGGGGCAAAACCCTTCTCCCAGATTTATCAGCAATGCTAAGATGTTTACAAGGATCCACCAAGAAGCTTGTTTCAGTATAGCCACGAGAAATGGTATGTACACGATCAAATCCTATCAGCTGTTTCTGGGGAGTGCCAGTAAAAACTTGTGGCACTTGGGAGAAGAGCATCACAACATGACTTCCATCCATATCTCCATCGTTCATCACAGAAACTTCCACATTGAATCTCAAAGAATCACACGATGAGATTTCGTCAACATGAATAAAATCAAGTCCGTCTCCTTCTTGTAGTATATTCTGGTTTGGACTAGATCTGGAAGATCCAGGCAGACTTAGTCTTTTTGGTGCAGATACGATCTTGTAAGTGAAAGTTGAGTAACTTAAACCATGTCCAAAACTATAGACTTTACTGCCTGTGTAAAATTTATAGGTTCTTCCAGGGTATCCACGGGAAGGATCAGCCCGCATGTTCATGTCATTCATGGGTACATTGGTGAATGACTCTGGATACCAGGTCATTGGGAGTCTTCCACCTGAATATACATACAAACATTAAAAATGGAAGCCTATCAATCGGCACAACCGAAACCCTACTTTTTGTAGAGGCTGTTTCCAGATTTGAATCTGTGACCTCCATGTAATGTATATATGCCTATATAATAATAGTCAAAAGAAAATTTTAGGTTTTATAAAACCAACCTGGATTGTAATATCCAAAAATGACCTCTGCAAGTGCCTTTCCACCAGCTTCACCGGGGTATCCAATCCAAAGAATGCTTCCAATTTGGGAGTTTCCCTCAGCAAATGATACATCAAGAGGCCCGCCACCAGTAAGAATGAGAACCACAGGTTTTTTACTTACAGCAGCAATAGAAGATACCAAACTCATCTGTCTGCCAGGCAAGAGTAGACTAACTCGGTCATGATCTTCAGTCTCCTGGGATAAATCCAGCCCAGCTACTATAACAACATGATCGGCTTCTTTGGCAGCAAGAATTGCTTCATCAAACCCATTATTGGAGTTACATGATACATCATGGCAGCCAGCTGCATAAAATGTCTTCTTTACGTACGCTTTAAGTCCCTCAAATAGGCTCTTTGGGTTGCAAGGAACTCCTGCACGATTAAGAGAGCACTTAATTAAATACTTTAATTTACTGCAGTTTTGTAGATCTAAGCTAATCACGTTATATAGCTATGCAGAACCTTAGAGAGAACCTAATGGAAGAACTCTATAGTTACGGAGAATGCATCAGGAAGACGTAATAATTCTGTAAGATAAGAAGCATCAAGACAGAAATTTGAGGATATAGCTTGTTCTCAAAAGAAAGCATGGGCTCATTGGTGTCAGAATGCTTCCGTTACATGGATATGTTAGATGAAACTCCTAATACTCGTAATGTGACTTCATGATCACTCCATGAATACAATAACATTAGATTTATAAGGATATCATGCAAGAATCTTCAACTTTTTCAAAACAAAACCCGAGAAAGAAAGACAGAAAACCTATGAAGCTACAAACTAATACCATGGGGAAATCAAACCTGTATAACCTCCACCCATTTGACTTGTATTGTCTGCGAGTGGGCCAATTACAGCCAATGAAGAAACAACATTCTTGTTCAAAGGCAGAAACTTATTATCATTCTTTAGAAGCACAGTGCCCTGCCTAGCAGCTTCGGCTGCCAGTGATCTATGCTCTGAGGTGCAAACACTTTGTGGTCCCAATTTTCCGAAACTTCCCTTCCTGAAGTCTCCATCAAAAAGCCCAAGACGCAGTTGAACTGAAAAGATATTGACAAGAGCTCTATCTATGTTTTTTTCTTGCACCTTCCCGTTTTCTATTGCAGATATAGTGTGCAAAAGCAAATATGTTCCACAATTGATGTCCACTCCTACGCAAATAATTGTATAACTATAATTGGTAAGTACTTACAGGTTGAGAAGATACACTAGACAGGAAAGCCAAAGCAAATAACAAGAAAATATAAGGGAAAGGAAGCAAAATATAGACCGGCTTTAAGAACATCAGCAACTGTATCTTCGGGGGCTTTTGTGTAGTGCTGATATTCCAACACTGTCGCCACTGCATCACAGTCAGAGGTTATGTACCTGTAGGTTTACCAAAGGGTTTAAAAATCAGTTTTTTTATTGTTCAAGCTCAATCAAAATCAGCAAAGAGTTCATTTGAAATTCCTACCCTTTGAAGCCCCAATCATTTCGAGCTTTCTCCAAAAGGTCCTTTCGGGCACATGCAGGCACCCCATTCACTGCATTGTAAGAGCACATTAAACAGCTTGCTTTGCCTTCTTGGATACAACTTTGAAATGGTGGCTGATAAGTGTCTTCCATATCTTGCTCTGAAACCTACAAAAATGAGATGAACTGAGCTCAAATTCACTTTGACCATTAGGCTACAAGTTAATACGGATCAACAGCTATAAGGATGCTATTATCCACATTGTAAGTCCTCCTCGAGAACACATAGCTATCATGAAATACCTACACTGAATCAAAGTTGCTCCAACACCTACCAAGATGAGATTAGCTGAGCTTAAATTCACTAGATAGTTAAGGTACGCCTTGCTACCGCCTCAACAACACAAAGGGGGTTCCTATCCACATTACAAGTCCTCAATATCACATAGCCATCATATAAGTACTACATTGAAACTAGCATTTTTGTATCTAAATTCAATGTAATAGACTAAACCAATCATCAACAAACTAGATGGTCTGAACAAATAGCAGATTATGAACAAAAAGATGAGGAAGAAAATAATATTTCCTAGAAGTGGAAATATACCGAATAAGTAGAATCTGCAAGCACTTACTACCAAAAAAGAGTAGTATTTACCACAGCATTAAAGCTATATCTGCTAAAGTTCCCCCATTTCTCCAAATCATAAGCAGTGAAATGCTTGCAACAAGCTGAAAGCATCAAACCATCACTCCTATCATCATCATCACCAATCAAAACCCTCCTCTTCAGACTACCACCATCCTTCCTATTAGTTCCCTGAAAACCCCTCACGAACTCAACCCCGTAATCAGAAACCACCATGGGGTCTTCACCAGGAGTCTCCTGACCCCTCCCCCACCTGGGATCCCTAAAAATGTTGATATTGGGTGCCCAAAAAGTCAACCCAGCTTGGCCATTATTGTACATAGCTCGAGCCTCGACCGCAATGGCCGATCCAATCAGGAACCAGAGCGTCCTGTTGAAAGAAGCGGCGGTGACCAGAACTTGCGGGAAGCTGGTGGCGGCGGCGATGGTGCCGTTGAAGGAGACACCGGGGCCGTTGGAGGCTATTCCGTGAAGCGACTCGGACCACCATTGATAGGCCGGGACGCCGAGCCTGGGGATCGCAGAGGCGGTGTTGGTGAGCTGCTCGACCTTCTCTTGGAGGGTGAGGAGAGAGACGAGAGAGTGAGCTCTGGTGGTGATGGGCAAGGAGGTGTTGCAGAAGGTGTAGGAGCTGTGGTGGGGTGGCTTACAGGGGAATTTGGGTTGTGGGTTTTGGTGAGCTAAGCTTGGAAATGACAAGATTGCTACAATGAAGAAGAACCAGAAGGAGTGACAGGAGGAGAGAAACATCTGGTGATGATTTCTGAGAAAAGATTGGACTTTTCCTTCTTTTTTACGTGAATTTGTGTGATTGGATGAAGATATATTTTTCATATATCATTTAAAAAGTCAAATGTGTCAAATCTTAATAAGATGATTTTACTGTTCTTCATTCATTGTCTCTTTTCTTGTTTGCTTCTACATTTATTTGATTAATGAAGTAAGAAATGTATTTTTATTTGTTTAACAAACAGTCATGCATCATCCATGTCCGTCTTCTCGACAACACTATTTTCTTAAGATAATTTATAACACATCAATTTCAAGTCCTAATTAAATTCTTTGGAAGATACTCTTCAGACAATATTATTTAACTATTAGATACAATATCGTAGAGTGTAAACAAGCATTCAAAATTTCAAATATTAAATGTTGATTTGATGATTAGAGAAATTTGGTTAGATTTGAAATAAGTTAAACAGATGAACCCTAAGCTTAGCCCACTATGAAGCCCAGTGCAAGACATTTTCTGTACAAACCTTTTGGAAGCACACTTTCAACGGCAAATGGGACAATTGGACTGTATTGGGCTTGTCTTATGGTTGCCTTTCTTAATGGGCCCAAAAAATCTATTCCACCACAATTTTACTATAAAAAAATCGTCAATTTATTGACGGAAAAGAACTATTTAACTAACAATTTAGAATAACTATATTCAAAAAAAGTATATCCACAATAAAAGAAAACTGTTACGAATTACAAACAATAAGAATGAGTCGCAGAAATTATACAATATAATATTAGTTTATTGAATTAACTAAAACCTTTGTCGATAAAAGATAAATATATATGATTTACGCATAATAGTATATTATTTGGTGAGGGCTGAGGAGAGAGGAAGTAGGAGACAACTTTTGATTCTCTCTCTCTAAACCTCGTTTTCTTGCGCTGATTTGATTTGACCCGCCAGACACGTCACCATCCCCTCAGATTCAATAGTACCTATCCCTCCCCCACGCGCATCTGCACTTCACTTTCCCCCAATTCCTTCTTTTTCATACACCTAGAAAACTAAATATAATTTTTAATACATTCATTAGGGTAGCAAAGCAATAGCATAATGGGTTATCTCCTTCTCCTTCCTTAGGAATTAGATTCCATTTACTATTTTATTTGATCGTCACATCACAATTTTTATTATACATTGCCTAATAAGAAATATGCGAAAATGTTGGTAGAGCGAGTGAAATAACGTGAGAAAGGACAGGTGAGATTGAGAATCAAAAATCACAGGCTTTTCAATTTCTTATAATATAAAATATAAAAAAGAATAATAGAAATGCAGAGCTTAGATTGCTGCAGAAGAGAGAAACAGGTGTTGGAAACTGCATGTGTCCATCACCATCACATGCCATGCAGTGCAACTACAAGTACTAGTACAACCAACGAACCAATATTAATTCTTTCTCACTTTCGAGGTTTAACTCCATAAATATAGATTTTAAGCTACTTGTTCAAATCTTGATGTGTTTTTTTTTTGAGATTTTAACAAGTTTCGTCACATTTAATGCAGATTAAGATTCACCACCCTTTTTTTTTTCGAAAATAAGATTTACCACTTTTACAGCATAAAATGAAGATAACATGATAAAGCTTAATCCACTAAATTTTAAGTTTGCTAACTGTGTTATAGAAAAGTAGCATAATACTCTTCGTCAGTTTTAATTGAAGAATTAAAAATAGTAAATTGATAATATTTAAGATGAGCTA
>JAYMTO010000850.1:0-10517 GCA_036898065.1 California macrophylla | reverse complement strand
TTTTGTTCAAAACATTTTCAAGATTTCTTCAACTAAAAAACGATGATGTTTTAGAAGTGTTCTTTACAAACGAGTCGAGCTGGACTTATACTGAGAGAGAGAAATTGAAAGGGTGTGAAGGAATAAGATGTAACAAAAGACTAGGGATATATCTATCATATCCAGAAGAGAACATATATATGAGATATTGATAATTTCCTGTGTAAAAAATTGCTTTTGTTCATCCCACGCAAATGATCAAAGCCGACACCAAATTTCTAATTTTATCATTGTTTTGTTTCTTTAATAAATAGTTTATTTATTAAAAATACTTGGATAATAATAAATCAATAAAACATGATTGAGGTATCGTATATTCGCATGTAACTTGTTGACTTTTACAAATAAACAAATGAAACATAGCGATTGGTCGCTACAATAATGGAAATGGAAAGAGCAGAAAAAAGAAGAGCTGTGCTCTAAATTTTGATTTTCCCTTGAAACGAGTTTGGCATCGCATCACCAACAATCGACACTTCACAATTCAGAATCTGAAAAGTGGTTGCTTGACCATTTCACGCGCACCCAATTTGACATTCCACAACCCACATCACATGTTTTCTTGATTCGCCTACCAGATTGTGATTGCGATTGTGCTTTTCCTCTTCCTGTTTCCACGACAACTCATGGATCAATCCGATGCTCGAGCCCGAGCTCGAGCTAGTTCCTTGGGCAGCACTGAGATTAATTGGGACAAGTACGTATTTTACTTCATTTGTTTTTGCTTGCTCGGATTGTTCTACATATACCCATTTCGCATATGTTTTTTCTTTTGTTTTTCATATGTCCTCTTGTTTGGTTGCTGAGAAAATGAGGGAAGGAGAACAAGCATATGGGTTGAAATTTTCATTTATTTTAGAGTTGGAAACAAGTGCATGAAGATCTGAAAATTAGGTTTCTTTGCAAGTAAAATTCAGAACTTCTGGTAGAAGGAAATTGCTGTACTTTATTGACCCCCAAAATCTTTGTCCTTTCAGTTTTGATATGTATCTGTAAAGTGATTCCAATCTCATACCATTACTGGAAACCGTCTAAATTATTAGAAACTATCTTTTCCTGCTTGCGAGTTGCCTTCACCTATTGTTATTTGACAAAGTGTATCATCTTCAGAGGATGTTAATGAGGGCCCATCACATCTACAGTATAAGGTGCCAAGCCTAGATATCCAGACTTTAAACCTTGTGTCACTCTTGACACATTTTCATGTCTATGTCTTTTGTATGGATTTTTTTTCTCTTTTCTGTTTGTTGTGGTTTGAGTTGCACCTGATTTCTACTTATATGTTTTACTCAAATCTGCAGGCTTGACAAAACGAAATTTTATGTCGTAGGAGCTGGACTTTTCACTGGAGTTACAGTGGCCCTCTACCCAGTCTCCGTGGTAAAAACAAGGATGCAGGTAGCTTCGAGGGATACTGTTGAAAGAAGAGCCTTTTCTGTTACAAGAGGCATACTGAGAACAGATGGGATTCCTGGTCTTTACAGAGGGTTCGGTACAGTCATCACTGGTGCCATTCCTGCCAGGATCATTTTCCTTACAGCTTTAGAGACCACAAAGGTGGCTGCTTTCAAGGCGGTTGAACCATTTAAATTATCTGAAACTACAGAGGCAGCCATAGCAAATGGACTTGCTGGCATGACAGCATCTCTTTTTTCTCAGGCTGTGTTTGTTCCAATTGACGTGGTAGGTAATTCCTGTTCTCAGAAGATAATATTTTCTCCATCAAAGTGGTAAAAGATGTCTTGTGCTCTGGGCATGCCCCCTTTTAAGTTGGCAAAAACATGTCTATTTGAGGGACGCTGTTTGGGATTTGATACAATTTTGCCTGCCTCTGTGGAACAGGATAATCTGTGCTAATTCTGTCCAACCCAATATATAATATGAAAAAAGAGGATACTCTGTTGCAAGCTGACTTTTAGGTTATGATTTTTGACTTGACACTTGGCGAAGATTGCAAGAGTTCTGTAAAATGTGCATTTTTCTCTATATGCTTTCATGTTTTTCTTTTCAAGTTGTGATTCATTGGGCAAAAGGTTGGTTTTCCATGGTCTTTGTTGGACAACAGTCTATAGGATTTGCTTTTAAATGCTAAATTGAGTTAACTAATTGTCTTGGGATGAGGTTGTCCAAAAATGGGTAAAGGGAAGTAGTAAAAGTATAATGCCGATAAAAAAAGAGTAGTAAGTATAAAAAGGATGCTAAGATCCTTAATGTTGTACCTATCTTCAGGTAAGCCAGAAGTTGATGGTGCAAGGTTACTCAGGCCATGCAACATATAACGGAGGTCTGGATGTTGCACGCAAGGTTATAAAGGCTGATGGTGTTCGAGGTTTATATAGAGGGTTTGGTCTATCTGTTATGACTTACTCCCCATCAAGTGCTGTCTGGTGGGCAAGCTATGGTTCAAGTCAACGCCTTATCTGGAGGTGAGAAATATTAGTTTGTTTCCTGTTTATGTAAATATGTTAAAGGAGCTTATACACATTTATCACAACTGGTGTTTATTCTTCGATTAGTTAATCATCTGTCGTCTCAGAGGTGACGTTAATTACAAGATGTGGCCGTTTTCTGGGCTTGACATGTAGGTTGAGAATATAGTATGATTCACCTTAAAATGGGTTTAAGATTTCATGATCCTAATGGGTGTTATACCACATGTCCAGGGACCCATGACTTTATAAGTAGATAATAGTATTAAGAAGGCAAAAATGATGCATACACGAGAAGCATAAAAGGTAAAAGAAAGAAGTGCATCAGACAAACGGCGGAGGCACTCTACTCAAGCTTGGATGTAAGGTTTAATGAATAGGAAAAGCTAGGTCTTATGAGAAGAGTTGTTACTAGATGTAAGGAATTTTCAGCGTCCATCAGGATTGCATATCTCTTTGAATTTTATTTAGCATCATGAACTAAGTGTTTCATATACATGCTTTAGTTTTTTGAGTATCATTAGGTGGTCTAATTAATCATTTGTGTCTCACTATCTGTTTGTTCTGGGCAGTCTCTTAGGCCATAACAGCGAGGTTGAGAAAACTGCTCCTAGCCAGTTGAAATTAGTTTTAGTACAAGCTACTGGAGGAATTATTGCTGGTGGAACAGCGTCCTTCATCACAACCCCTGTGGATACTGTTAAGACCCGCTTGCAGGTACTTATCAGACCTGATTGCTGCTTCTCTACTTTCTTCTTATCAATTAAATTGCCCCAATTGCCGGATTTGATTTTGCTGTTAGGCTATTGAAATTTGAAATTATTCTTCAAGATTTCCTAACTAAATTGGCTGATGTACATATACCGTGAACTGTGATTAGAATGCAACTTACTGTCAATGTACAAATGACTTGATCAATATCTTCCAATATATTCTTGTGTCTGTGTTTCTGGTTTCCTGAAGTAAATATTACCTTTTTTCTCTTTCTGATAACTGAGGTAGTACTGGAGGTCAGAGCCTGATATGTATATTTTTGTCTTTTGTTCTAACTGTATGCTATGCAGTAACTTCCTTCAACCCAAAGAGTTAAAACTAGATAGGTATTTTATATTACTAGAAAGATGAAGATTGAAGGGGTACAATATCATATGGCAACCCTTAAATTTGAATGACATGGTTAGTATGCTTGCTCAATTAAATGGGAGTCTTCTTAAACTTGATATCCGCACCTAGTATATGTGTAGAAGTTTGAATGGACTCAGTTACAGCAATCTTGCCATGTTTTTCATTAAAAGACTCAAATCTACAAGGCATATAAACAGATGTGGTATCTTTGTGTTTTCTTACTTCAATTATACAATTTGCATGACAACTCACACCAAGTCCAAGTACTTGGATCAGCTATTTGTCCTTAAGTAAATCATGTAATGAGTCTTTTCATCCAGTTGGGCCCGTCCTATGTTTTGTTTGCATTTTTCTTGTCATTTTCATCACCTTCGTCTTGAATCAGATAATCTATTTCCAATCAGTTGGTTGCCATTGGACATGACTAATAAACTTGAAACACTGAATACATCAACTCTCTCTCTCTCTGTCTCTTTTCAGCCAACACATTCTCCTGTCATAATTTTAACTCAGCCAACCTTTACTTAATACTTCATAAACTTGTACTCCCTCCGACTCATAAGTGTCTCATTTACTTTTTGGCTAATATGAATTATTACTGAAGTTAGTTATTGATTTTCATGACATGCCCCATGATCTCTCATGTATTATCCCTTTAAGTGGGTGTAAGTTGTAACTATCTCAAACAAAGGATGCTATGGGTACACATAAATAGCTTCCTAAATAAGAAATGGGCCACTTATTTTGGGACATCCAATTTAGGAAAGTAGGACATATATTTGAAGGGAGTAATATTTAAGAAACAGTAAGAAAAAGATGGAGAAGGGGTAGCTAATCAATCATACAACCAAATGGTCATATCTAGAGTTTGTGTTTCATAATGGTAATGTGGATACCTAATCACGGAAATCCATTTTTTTTTCTTTTATTATATCCTAGTGAACACAGAGATGAAGGATTGGAGGTTTTTCTGGGAAATTTTCTGGCTCTATCTACTGCCATGACTCATTTGTAGTTTACTGGCCTTAATTTTTTCTCTCATTTCTCCACTATAGGTATTAGGGCATGAAAAGAGACGCAATGCTAGACAGGTTTTGAAAGGCTTGATTGCGGAAGAGGGATGGACAGGTTTATACAGAGGGCTGGGTCCAAGGTTCTTCAGTATGTCGGCATGGGGAACCTCAATGATCTTAACCTACGAATATCTGAGTATGCAATCTTCCTTCACTTTTACTAGTATACCGAGATATCAAATATGTATGAAAGAATGATTTGCTATAAATATCATGCCATAATTCAAATTATGACTAAAAGATGATATTTCAAATTAAAGCTCTTACCTTGTCATTTGAAATATCATGATTTTCCAAACATTAAAATTTGATTTGAATTTCCATATTTAATTCAAATCAAATCCATGAAACTAAATGAAACCTTAAACTCGTGTGCAATATATATACACAGATATGATGCATCTGACTGCCCTCCCTTCTCTTATGAATCGTTTTGCACTCTAAAAACCCATGAAAACTTATGTGCAGTGGCACTGGCAGTTTAGTTTGTGTTACTAACTAAGCATATGGAACTCATCTACATGGCTTGTGATTTGTGGATATTATGACCAGGAACCTCTAATCAAAAGTGAAGTTTATGTCAAGACAATCATGGCTTTTATGTATTATTAGCTTGAACTGAAGGACAACTTAATGGTTTAATATGATAATTATTAGATGGACATCTTGCTCCTCTACCAATGTCAGTCTAATGAATGTTTTTGTTGTTTCTGTCCATTCAGAGCGCTTGTGCACAATAGATGACTAGAGGTATAAGATTGCTTTTTATGAACTTTGGCCAAGATGGGGGTTCTGGGGGATGCTGAAGTATTGTTTGATTATTTTTATGTATTAGACTTGATTCTTTGAAGTTCAACTATAGATTCGTGATGCCCTCCTGTTTTGTTGTGAGATCGTATAACTTTAAGGCTGTAGAAAATATTCTTGCTTGGCATAGATGAATAAAGTATACAACACTGACTGTAATGGACAAACAAACTAGCTTCACCATTAATGACACATTATTTATATGGTAACTGTGCATCAGAAATATTCAAATGCAACAAGGCAAAATGACAGAATTCAAATCCTACAACAATATTTGATTGATAAAACATCGTACCATATAAATTAACAGATTGTAACTCAATAAATAATATCAACCAAAATTTCCCACAAGATCAAGTACATGGGACTTGTTACATAGTTCCAGCCTCACGTCTTAGTCTGGCTTATCTAATGAGAAACCTATATGACAGACTTCATATCAGGATTGTTCAACGAGCCATCAACCCTTGCATTGCCTGTGAGGGATCTTCAGTAATCTTGTTAGCTTGAATGGTGCTGATCACACTTGCAATATTACCCTGAAATGTGAACACAAGGAACAAACTGAGATGACAAAATGCACTTTAACTACAATTCAATAGGTCTTCTAATCATCCAATGACTCGAGCACTTTAAAAATAATTGTGGTAAGTTCTTTACCCTCCAGGTTGCCAGCTTTGTTCTAAGACTCTCCCATTGACACTGCCCAAATACACGCTCCGTACAGCGGCTGCCCAGAAAACAGAAATGATTAGAAACGATAATAGCAATTCAATAAGCAGCCAACACCAAGTACTGACACCAATCTCAATAAATTAAAATGCAAAAGCACACCGACGTCGTACCTTACAATAACAACTTGATTCATTTGGTCCATCTTACAATCAATTAACTTGGCACCTATTGCCTTGACTACCCACATTTCTACCTCGCCTTCATCAATCTGTGGAAAAGGAAAATTTTACTCTCCCATATACCCAACACATGGAAGCGAAGATCACAAAAGCCAAAAGAGTGAAGAACATACACGAAGAGTGTCCTTGATGAGACCATATGGAATCCGTCCAGAATCATTAGAGCCAAGGTCCACCAATGACATCAAACGCATCTTTGTTACACAGTCTTCATGGACAAGGTCTATGCACAAGAAAATTACAATGACTTAGAGCACAACTTTAACAACAACAATAAAGAAAATCAACACTCATAAAGCATCACAATGTTATGTAAGACAATAATTACCATAGCTTTTCAGTGTAGTAGAATAAGCAGCTTGGAATTCCAGGTAAGCATCCAATCTCTGAGTCAGAAAAATCTGTAAGAGCTGATATACCAGTGCATGTTTGGCATCTTTCTCCAATTGCCTTACAGCAGGCATATCCAGTAAATCACACTGCAATGTCAAAACTAAATTAATATCCTCAAAGCACGAGGATATGAAACCATATCTATACAAAGCATTTAAAAGGTCATGAAAGTCATGTATAGCTGCACAAACTGAAAGGTTATGACAGATACTACTTATACTGCGAGAATATAAGTTTAATATAGTTTGGATCATCATAAATATAACTGAAATCTATGTAGCAGCAAAGTTCAATCAAAATGCATTAACTAAAAATTAGCTGTTTCTGTTATAACAAAGAAAAGATAGCAGATAAGAAAGACAGTGCCAATAGAAACTCAAATTTACTATAAATTAATACATACAAACAAACAAAATTTGTGCCCAGGAAGGTATCTTGAGCTGGGAAGCTGGGAATATCATTTCAATAGAACATCAACAACAAACAAAACTCTACATGCAGGCTTAGTCCATCACTTGGAGCTTAAAATAAATAAATAAATATATATATATGGAGTTTCAACAAGTGTAGCCACACATCCATTATCAAATTTTGAGTTGATACGTAGTCTGATCAAACATTGAACGATTGCTTGATGATCACTTTTTAGGCAGCTCAAATGTTTGTTTTTTTGCAAAGGTTAAGCATAACTTACATAATAAGTTAAAGCGAATTAGACAATATTATAGAACAAAAGTATTTCTAACAAAAACAGACATGAATAATTTAAGCAGACATCGCCATAGATATAGAATAATTCTATACTACCTGAAACATGTCAGGTGCCTTCACAAATTCAATGACTGTGTGAAAAGCTTGCTCCTTGGCTTGCTCCATACTATATGCATCTTCATCCGAAACGGTAGCCAAATACTTCGTCAGGAATTTGAAAGAATCTTTTGCTGAGCTGCAATAATTAAAAATAATGCATATAAATATTGACAACAAACATTGAAGAGAGTAGAGTTTACTAGTATGAGGTAGAAAGTCCATGATACCTTTTACTTTCGTTCAAAACATTAGAGATAGTAAGAAAGAGTTCTCTTTGATCCTCAATCCCAACATTCCATTCTTTCAAGAAACTATCAATCTTTCTGAAAGAAGGAATAATATGTTCACTAACTTTTCCATTCACAGCCAAATTCAGGGCCTTCATGTATACACTAAACTTGCAGTACGGATTGTCCAGCAGATTGTACAGGTTAAACAAGCTGGAATATACAAAACAAGGACAAACATGAGATGATGCCCTCAAAATCCACAAGTTCAAAATACATTGATAAGGGATGTTACATTTTCAACCGCAATGCTGGCTTATCATTTGGTTGCTGAACGATTTTTCCAGATATAAGTTTAGCCATCTCAAGGGCTTCATCTGGACTTTGAGACTTTGTAACCAGATTACAGATGACAGTGAAGATGCACTCAAGATCTGGAGAACGACAAGCACAAGAAATAGTTTGTTGTTTATATTACTAAAAACTTGATGGTTATGAATGAATTAAGACAGAATTATGAGCAGCTAGAACTTAATAAAATCAAGAATATAATTACATATCAACCTGTTGACTTGATTGGCAATAGATTTCAACTCAATGGCATCTTTCATCCACTAAGAAGCAACCCACTCTCTCGACTAGCCAAAGTTATACCATTGACTAGAATGATTAGCCAATAAAAACTTTTGACATATTCGATTGACTAGAATGATTAGCCAATAAAAACTTTTGACATATCCAAGTGCACTATAAGCTAAAGAGTGATTCACATTTAGAAAGTCGGAACTATAGCTCTATTTTAATAATGACCAGCGAGATAACGACAGGACAGTTGGATGACAAAACAGAAATAATCCAAATATCCAATAAAAATCTGCAATATATAAGATATAACCACTAAACCATGATTCATCAGGTTTGAAAGAAGAAAGTACTACCTAATGCCTAGTATAAATAACAATGGCATATTTCACACACCTATACAGTTAAAGACTGAAACATTTGTCTAACAGTGTGGCTCTCCAAAGGACCTCACATTTTAATTGTTCTTATTTATAAAAAAATCCTTGTGATGGATTTGGGATAAAGAAACTTTTGAAGGGGCTCACATAGTCTCATAGCTACTTACAGAAAATTAACAGATGGTAGCAAAAATGTACCTTTGTCTGAGACCTTGGGAAAAATCAAGTCAGCAGAGGTGAGCATCAGAGATGCCAAATCTAACCACCTTTCCATTACCATGCATTCTTCTGCTTCATTACATAATCTAGAAACTTGGGGCTCGGCAACCTAAGAATGACCATTAAAGCAAACAAACTCAGATAGAGTAAAATATTAGTGAAAAACCCAATCATCAACAATCTAAAGAAAGTAGAAAAATACATTTTTCCAGCAACCCAATTAATGAAATTTGTTTTACTAAATTCGTAGCATAAATTATAAATCGTCCCACTCTAAAGAGTAACCAGCTACATATATAGAGAGATAAAATTAAATTTCACAATGAGTTGATATGAAATTTATACAAAACATTATATTAAAACTATCAAATAGTCTATGGAATCCAAAAAACAAACAAACAGCCACGTACAGTAGAATATTACAGTGAAAACACAGAAAGATTAAATTTTTCACAGAGAGGGGAGGAGGAGAACCTCGGGGCCGGCGTCAGCCCAGGCGAGCTCGGAGGTGAAGCGGACGACGGAGAGGGCAGGATCTTCCTCGGAGGTAGGGACGACGGTGGTCATGGTCGGAGGAGACTCTCTGCAACACCAAATCCGAACTCAGCCAAACAGAGACCTCGAAGAGCAAAACCCTAGCAAACATGTGAAGCCTTCTACGCTCAGGTTTTGTCTTTATACTATTGCAGACCTTTTTTACTGTCTATGATATTCGTTGACCCGAAACCGACTCTAGACCCGAAACTACATTACTATACTATTCCGATTGTGTTTATCACACCAAGCACTGGTTCCATAGATGAAACTAGAAATCTATATTGTTAAACGCATAATAAGAAGTTGTTTTTCATAATTAAGTTAAAAATATTTAAGATTTTACCACTTCAATATATTTTAACCTCTTTTATATGTATTTTTCTTGGCAGTATCTTGATGCGAACTAATTCTATTTATAATACACATGATTCGTTTTTTTAGTGTTTTCCTTCACATAATTGCAGACGATATAAAATTTTAAAGATTTTATGTGTCTAAAAGTGAAAATTTAACAAATATTTGTGTACAAATTCATAATTAACCCTATTTCTATTGCGTATCCGAACACATTCTACACATGATTCTCCTTTTCTCCGATCCTACAATCACCTTCCCAAAACCATTCCCCTGACTTGCTTCTCTTCCCGCCTTCAATATATCACCCTCTTCGTTACTACTTTCCCAACTCCCAACCGAGTATGGGTCCAATTCAAGTAACGACATTCTACAAGGCGTATCCTCCTGATATGTCAAATTCCAATCGTACTTCTTAGTCTTTCTTGTCCATCTTGATACTATAATGAACAATATCTTGCTCCTATCTCTGACGTTCACATCCTCGCCAATATAGTCCTCATGCTTACTTCTTGGTGACTTGGACCTTCAAGTTGATCACCCATAAGCCATTGTGCTCTTGTACTCGACTCGTGTGAAATGAGGGTTTCACGTTCACATTTGAATCCTAATACAAAAAAAAATTCAC
>JAYMTO010000849.1:0-10519 GCA_036898065.1 California macrophylla | reverse complement strand
GGACGTGTAGTATGAACTGAACTATGTATTTAGGTTTTATTGGTTATTAAACAGGTTTGGAATGAAAACGGAACGAGCTCGGGAATTGCCTATTTTTATTATTTTAAAATTCACTTCGACGACGTAATATTTTGTCTACGACGATGTAAGCCTCTGCGTCTCTCAAGGCCTGGGCGACGTAAGCTAGTGTGTTGCCTAGGTTACGTCACTGTAGTCCTCGATGAGTACAAGGTTAAGCCACCTATGTTGCGTCTCTCAAGTCGGGCCCCTCGATGTAGGGTGCTTCAGTCGCCCAGGTGGTTTGCTACGGTAACGTAGGAATGTATTGCTACATCGTCGTAGTTCTTGGGACACACAGTCACAACGGCGCAGCCTCTGCAACGTTTACGCAACCTCAATACATCATTGTAAGTCTACGACGACGTAATGCTTACATCGCCCGTATATCTTTTCCCACTAATGCAATTACATTCAGGCCAAACTGGCTGCTACTTTGCTAGCCTCCAGTACTCATCTCATCAATTTCTTCGACTCTCTTCTATTTGTTTTTCTGATTTTTCACATCCATATACTGTGCACTTTTATCATTTTATCTATGTAATATAAATTTAAAGTTGTTAATTAACTATGACGATTTAGAACTAAACTAAATGATTTGTTATATTTTAAATACGAATTAAAGCAATAATTGAACATGACTCGATTAATACAAAACCATATATTTGAGGAATAAAATTAAAAAAAATCAAATATAAGATTAATTGGAAGGAAATTGAATAATAGTTGGACCAGTAAACGTCTCTCAAGTCCATATATTTATATCTGTTTGCATTAAATTTGTACTTTAATATGGAAGGCTCATTTATATTACTGTGATGTACTTTTTGTTGTTGAAATGTGATATGTTTTGGATCCAAATAACTTATTTCAAATGCAATAAATGATACATTGACCATTTGATTATAATCTAATAAATAGAATTATGTACTGATCATATGTCATGTTGTAAACGAAACAGGTGCACCTACATATTCAAACTTAAAATGGATTCAATTTTCACAAAATTAATTGTTGAATTATTCACAAATTTGTCACATTTCTTTCAGATTAATTTGCTAAAAAGCTCTAAAGTCGGGCTGAAAATTAAAATGCTAAAATCTCTGCACTGATCGATTAAACAAACAACTTTGTTACTCACTAAAACACAAACTTGAAAAGACCATAGGTCTCAACCTTATCTGTTTAAATTGCTTAAAGTAATCCGTCTATATTTTTCATGACGAGCAAGACATATCGTCACTTTCATAACAATTGGCTCTTTTTTCATAATAAAAATGAGTGAAACTACAAAGACAATGGAGAGTGAAGTGTTGTATGACTGGCGTTTTATGTATGGATACGAAGGTAATGATAAATAAAAGCTAGCTAAGTTTTGGACAGAGATCGTCCTGGAGCCCAAGAGTATATCTCGGGGGGCATATTACCACTAGTCATCCCATAAAAATCCGATATATCGTGCTGATGGTTCTGCATAGTGGCCGCAACCTCCTCCTCCTCCAATGGCAGGCGATCGAACGTGGCGTTCATGAACGATGCAGCCATGATCACCACAGGCCCTGAAGCAATAAGTGCACCACCCACCACCCCACCCACAACCTGTCCTTGAGCCCCCGCCAGGTAGATGGTCAGCCCCGTGATCCCGGGTGGTGCTGGTGGCGGCAGGATTGACCCGAGCAGGGAGAGGATCTCAAACCGGCCATGGAAAGTCACGATGGAGCCTGACGAGGCTGGTTGTCGGAGAGTGACATTAGTTACACACCCACTTCCGCTGAGTATGCAGATGCCCCTTTGCTTTCTTCTCGCAAAGTTGGATAGACTCTCGCTAACATCACAGCCTGAACTCACCGCCATGGCATGAGCTCGGAGGGCATTGGCGCTGTCGAGAGTCACGATAATGGGAGGTTTCAGCTTGTTTTTCGATCCTGCTGGCCTGCCTCGTGGACGCCTGATGGTCTCTCCCTCAGCCACATCAGAAACCAGGGGCACTACAGCCTTTGACACTTTGGAGGATACGAGTATCGCATCAATGCCTGACCTGTTGTGATTCAATTTCTCCTGCTCCTGATTCCGATCCATGGCAGTTCGTAGAGGCTGGAAGCAACAGAAGAGACTGTCAGATCTACACGGGAAAATCGCTGTAAACATGTTTGGAATGAGAGCTTAACTAGTGAATTCTAGCAAATAATTTTATCATGAGAACCAGAAAGAATGATTTCAAGGTTAGGCAACCCAACCTCTAAAAAAATAAGCCTCGTGAGTTCTTCTGAATGCCTAATTTCCAACAGACTTTTCCTTCATGTATAATGCCTTCTCCAACAATCATCCACATCTGATATAAATTATCTACAAAAGCCAAATCATTCAAAGTCAATAGATCAAATCAGCTAAATATTCTATATGTACCAAGTACCTTAAGCTGCAAATCGCTGAAAGATTCAAGGGCTGCAAAGCTCTGTGAACACTAGTGAAAAGAGATGTCAAATTGCATGAAACTATATTTGATGATCCAAATAAAAAAAAAAACTCTGCAAACTTTATAAAGAAGCTGACTATGAGCTTTCAAACAATGCCCCAGCCCAATGTGAAAATCAGATATCCAGAGCAAGTCAGCAGATCTTTTAAGCATGTACAACTGGACAAGGCCAAAAAAACACTGGAAAGCCAGCACAGACTCTAATTCAACCATCCCTACCTAGCTTGTCATTTTCAAACTGACTACAATACCGCTCAAAACTGAAAAAAGGAAAATAGTAAAGAAACGCAAATGGCCAAATAAAATCAAAAGGGACTGTTTAATATCTCTGTTGCCAAAGTCGTTCCTTAGATGATGAGATCTGTGAGTACAAGGTCGGATCATCAAGGCTCTGTCGCTGGTATTCTTGAAGCCTCCCTGTTTGAGAATGATAGGGATCCAGATACCCTGGAGCTGCATAATGCTGTGAAGCCTGTTGATTCTGCCTGTATCCAAGGTGTTGTTGGTTCTGTGCCTGAAAGCTATGAAATGCACTGCTTGGAACTGAAGACATTTTTCTCGAGTCGGTGGCATAATCCCACGTAGAGCTATCACTCTGACAAAACAAGAAGAGATACTTGTTACTCTTAAACTACCAACCTGAGAAAAGGCTTTAATAAACATCAAGTTTGAAATACATGTCACGTAAAACCTCGTGCAAATCAACTTCTATGTACTTCTCATGGATAAGGAAACATAACTTCTGTTTTGTTTAGAAACTTAGTGTCTGTACTAGCAACCTCATGGACCTTTTTATGTACCACCTTAAATAGTAATAGCCCCCCAAGCATCCCCATGATAAGTCAAACAATAACATATCTTATCAAAACAAACAATAATGATAAATATGAGCATAGAACAAAATTGAATAAACTCTTATCCTAGATTTATTTTCAACAATACAGGTAGTTCAAGACGCTATAATGTATCATTATAGGAATGATTTTACCTGTCTAAGTGTTGGATTGAAGTGATTTGGATCCTTATATTGAGAGAGGAAAAACTCATAACTATCCTGGTTGGTGGTTGATGAGGCAGCGGACAGGTTGTGCAGAAAGTTCCCATGGATGTTCGTAGAATTCCCAAAACTTGCATAACCAGAAGCATTAGCATCGGTCAGGGGCAAGTTGTTCAACGAGGCACCACTCTTGTTGTAGTGTTGGAGACCATATTTCATGTCAGATAGAGATTGATACGAACTGCCACCTTGATATAATTCTTGGGCATGAGGTTTATATTGACTCTGGGGAGGAGCAGAAGGGTAACCAATTATGTTGGCTAGTTGTTCTGCATTAAGCGAACTTCGGGGGTATGGATGATCAGTAAGATGTTGCTGAAGTTCAGTCCCCATCACACCAGGCAGAGTCTGTGATGACTGTTGAGGTAAAAAGGTACCTGATTTTGCAACCTGTAAAATTTCAAGGATAAGTGAAAATGACAAGCAAACATGTTCTTTTTTGTTGTCTTTATCTTGAATCTAATCCTTCAAGCTGGACCATAAATGCATTGTACGAGGGTAGGTACGATGTGTTTCAAGATAAACATAATGAGATAGGCCAGCATCCAAAGTACCAGGGTGACCATATGATTTTGATTTGATTTATCTTGTGGAAGGGAAGCGAAAGCTCTAGGACAAACACAGGACAAAAAAGTTTTCTACTTCATACCTCTGCCATTGAAATAGTTGGACTGCCTATTGTCGACACTGCAGAACCATATCTTGAAGGCAACTGTTGTGATGCAAGGTATGCTAACTGGAGATAATCAGAACCCCTCACAGATTCAACAGTCGTCCCCAGCAAATCAGTTAATCTAGGATTTGAATATCCAAGCTGTAGAATAACATAGAGGTCAGGAGCAATGCTCAACTGTATAGTACCAATTCAAAATTTTAAGAAAAATCAAAAGGAAATTGTATGTACAATATAGAGTATAATACAGAGCCAAAATAGACAAATCAAAGGGTAGTTATGAGAAAGCACATAATCACTAACTCAAAATTGGGCAGTAACTTTTAAGTGAATGGCTTAACTGTATTCAACACAAATGCAAACACATGGGTAGACACTTCAGTGAGTTATAAATTAAAAAAGGCAATCTAAGAAAGAATGTCAACAGATAAGCCAGTGTCTAACTACCATGCCAACCATGATGGAGATTCACCTGAGGAAGATAAAGTGATGCACTCAAAATGAACAAACTAGAGGTTCAAGAGGGAGACTTTTGAACTACTAAATATCTTTATATTTTCTCTCAACGTCATCTATCCAAATTGTGCCATGCACAATATGGAGGCAGTGTGCACTAAGTTATCTAGCTTGTAAGCAAATCTTAACACACAATACTTACAAAAATGTCAAGACAAAGAGATACACATGCCAATTACTACGCACACAGCTTAGATGTCATCATTAAGTATAGTCCACTTGGATTAGATTAATTTAATAAGTATAAAACTTAGCCATACTGCAAAACTATTCAATGTATAAGTTGTTACACTAAGATTTGAATAGTGACAGCCAAACAAGAGTGTATAGGATGTAAATAGCCCACTACAGAAAAAAAGTTGAGATGTTAGTACCACTTCATTTGGCAAGGAAGTTTGGTTTCTAATTGTTTGATCTGGCTTTTGAAAAGGAAGTGCAGAACTTTGTTGAATTTTCTCGAAACTTGAATCATGTACAGACAATGGGGGCATGTATCCGCGATCATAGGTTACTTCAGATATAGTCTCTTGCATCAGTTCTCGCTGAGCAGAAATAGGTAAGTCATAAATCCCAGCATCTGCACTTGCTTTATGACTGCTGTAAGACTCAGTCGGGCCATCAGCATCATACCCAAGATATCTGCATGGAATAAATAAATTAATAATACAGGGAACCATTGTAAATTAACTAGAGCTAAGTGACCGTGCCTGGTGTTTAAGCCTCTAGTTGAGGAACCATTCATTGCTCTGGACACCTCTTTCACGTTTGTTTTCTGCAGATCTAATGTTGGTGGCCTTGAAAATGCATCACTATTGCTGGATTTGTAGGTACCGAAGCTCAGATGAGAACAGTCACCGGCCAAGGCTTGAAGATTACTTGGAAACACTACTATACAGTTATTCCCTGTTCGGGATTTCACACGATCCTCCTCCCCTAAATTTAGGTGTTCCAACTCTTCAGCGGCTGATGAAACTGTAATTATATCATCACCAGCTTTAGGCACAGGACTACTTTGGAAAGTTACATCTGAGCCATTGCCTATTTCATTGAAAGAAACAAGTTAGCAACTAGAATCACAGAAAGATAAACAAACTACTTCCTATAAGATTACAACTAGTTGTAAATTAAAATTTTCACATCTTAATGACACCTCCAATCCAGTCAGTCTAACCAATGTGCTAAAAGAAGCAAGCTGGACTTGTAGACCGAGTAAAACAATGATTCATAGAGCCCTCTCAACATTCAAGGTACAACAAGTCATCGACAGAAAATTGAATAACAGATAAATAAGAAAGATCAACATATCAGTACAAACAGAGGGCAAATCCCACTTTCTTTTACATTCAGTATAAACCCGCTTAAAATAATCTAGTTACAATTACCATGCAATAAATGAGATCCATATGGTGCATAACATGTAATCAAGGTTCTGCCATCTCCTCTAGAAATGCAATCATGATTTCTACCAACCTTAACTCATTCTATCCTCTTGCAATTAGAAAATAACTGAACACTGCTACATACATAACATGGTAATAAATTCCTCTTTCAATCTATAGGAACAAATAACAATGCCAAAGTCTGTAAGAGAGTGACATTGTTCATTAGTGTCAAAGATAACAAACCACTTTAATGTAACCCACATTCCTCTTAAAAATTTCAGTAACCTCAAAAAAATTAATGTAGGTTTCTTTTATGAATCATATGCAGGAATATCAAAATCCATTTTAAGTTGAGAATGACATTGCTCATTAGAATCATAAATGATAAATGCTGACATAGATCATGTAACTTAATCAATCAGCGAGATCCTAATAGCTATTAATATTATCATCAACCGCCTGATGCTTCTAGTCATCCGAAAAATATAGATGCAAATACAGTCCTCGTAGCTACAGATGCATTAAGATTTAAATCACAAATTTTGGAATTAATACAGACAGAAATATTAACATATATGTCAATCTATTCATCAAATCTACAAAAAGCATACATCACAAGTTAGTTACTGAGATGCATTTTTACATTTCAGAATCACCTTACACGTATGATTAATAGTACCACATACAATACTATATGCAAAACATGATGAGATGATCACCTTCAAGGCATTCATATGTGTGCCCAACAGCATTTTGGGAGGTTATATCTTTAATGGTGCTATTGCTGTAATGAGAAGTTGCTCCAGATATATGTGCAGAAGCAGTTTTGGTGAAGTTGAACCTAAGATCTTCCCCGTCGACACCTCCATTTGACACTTGGACATCACGTAGCAGGAAGTTCCTAGACATGTTACCTCCATCACCATACAAGTTAGATTGATTACAGTAAATATCTGCATCATGCACAGTAGAAACATCTAAAGCAGAAGACTCGGTAGTAGTGGCTGGCTGCTCAATCGCAGGCCAATCATCATAGTGAACATGTTGATCAGCACTATTGGGCACATAGGACGGGTTTGGAAAGCGCGGATCAGGGTCTGAAGGTGCAGAAATAGGGCGAACTTTGACACAGCAATCAGACTGGTATGATGCAACTACATCATGACACATATCAGGTGACTGTAGTGAGGCATTGTCATGTGACCTACCCATTTTCACAATATCGGCCATTGAAACAAGTCCTGAAACGGCCCCCGACCAATCAGACTGAACTCCTGGATATTGTTGCACAGAAGATGGCATGCCATCTATTGTTCCTGTTGAATGTCTTCCATCATCAGCACCAAAAGAACCACTGCACCAATATATTAAAAGATGGACCATAATGACTGATTAGAAATCAGAAAAAAGCATAATAACAAAATAATGGAACAAGGTTGAATCACAGTAATAGTATCCCATTAATTTTTGTAAGAAAAACAAATTAGAATAAAATGTTGTCCGTATGAGCAGCTGTGAAACTGGTAGGGATTGAATATATCATTTTTCAAATACACAACCCAAAGATTATAAACAACCTTGAAAAACACCTACATCAAGAAGTATGAGAGAGTGAGATTATGCATAGTTACATAAAGTTCAAGGGCTCTTATTCAAGTTTGGAAGCTGATACTGCCAAATTTTGTTATAGCATCTTCAAATGAACTTGATAGCTTCCCAGAAGAAAAAACTACTTGCAATGGAAGAGATGAGTTCCAGAGAAGAAAAGCATATTAGATATATGCCTTCTTCTATCTTTTATACTAGGAGCAAGTTTAACACACGTGAATACAGGATAAGATCTTAAAACTTTATAATGAACAGTATATTATGTATATTAGGAAACTCTAAACAAGGAAACCATTTTTTCAACAGAGGGTTTCAACAAAAATGAAATGAAATACTCCACATTAACATTGCAATATTTTCATCAATACACAGATTATAGTCAACTGAAGAAGCAGATAGAGATAAGTACAATACTTGCATGGAAGATAATATTACAAAAGGCAATTAACAGCACAGGGATCATTACTTTGAAACAAATGGCAAAATATCATGATCACTTTCACACACACTTATTTAATTGCCTCATTACGTTTCCATGATTGGAACCAGATTAACCTTACTCCATATACAAAGAAGCATTTGGAATTCATAACTAATACTGACACAGACTTATCATGACTAGTGTTAAATCTATTTACTAATACTGGATGAAAAGGAATAAAAGCAGCATCAACTAGAACTCAATTATAGAACTAACCCTTGGGATGAAGGCCATTGATTCAAGGTTTTCCCTCTTGTACAAGATGCGGAAGAGGATGCAGAATATAATGGGAGAGAAACTGACTCATACTCTCTCTTGTATGCTGCATTGCCATAGCCTGACATAAAAAACATATGGCCCATGACGTAAGAACATGCAGGGTCATAGTGCACATTCCATATAGTCAGCGCATGCACCACAAAGGTGCATAAATAGTGCGTGCAAATATGCTTACAGGATAAACATGAAAGAAAACTAAGACTAAACTATACCATTTGAGCTGGTAAGCACTGTTGCATTTCGTCCAATATTACGTTCATTGGCACCCTTAACTCCATGATCCGAACCAGTATTGTTACTCCGAGGCCTTGTATCTTGGGTCTCTTTTGTCTGAAGTGATTAAGTTTGGAAGAAAGCAAGACACAGAAAATTACTATTAGGTAGTACGAACGAGCGATAAAGATTTTCTAAATGACATCCTGTACACTATTCAAACTACACAAGTACCAGTAGCTAAAAAAACATATGCAATCAAGTTGTAAGCATATAAGATAGGGCCAAGTAAAAAACGGGACAAAAACCAATATAAATGACACAATACTAAGTGTTCTTCCATAAGGTACCTCTTTTCTCCTTTCCCTTCTGCTCTTTACTTCATGAAAAGTATCTTCAGAGTTTAAAAACAGCAATTTATCAAATGACTTAATAGAGTTAGGTAACATAGAGAATCATTAGATTGATAAAAAAATTCAAGCCTTGAGTAAAAAGAAATAGCAAGGAATCTTTAGCAGCAAAAGCATCATTAACTTGGGCAATTCCTTATTCAGTTACAAACATTTCAACTGGAGAGATTATCATTTAGATTATTTCAACCCAGTCAAGAAATGGCACGAGCATTTGGTTACCTTCTGAAGAAAAAAGATATCGAAAAAATTAGTGTATCATGAAAGGACAAAAGAAATAAATGCAACAAAAAATTAAGGAACCTATGGTCCATTCTATTTCCCTCTCCCTCAAAATAAAAAGTATTGGCAAAAGAGAAAGGGAAAAATAATAATATTTTCTCCACAAAGCTATGATCCATTCTGATTCTCTCCTCACCGAACAAAATAAATAAGAACTTCAAAATTAACTGGTAGGTTACCAGGCAAACCAGAGAAAAAAAATACATCTTTTCAGCTATTTGACTGGCAGAATCGAATAAAACTCTCCTTATATTTTCTAAAGTTCCATTGGAACAAATCACTCATATAGCTAGCAATTTGAGCACAACTAATAGGCTCTTTCTAATTCAAAACAAAAACACACAAAAATCTGAACTCCCCAGTACCACAGGAATGGAAATGAAACAACAGAACACGAGAATAAACTGAAGACAGAGAGCGCGAGAGAGAATAAGAAACGAAACGAAACCTAGAGAGAGGAGTTTCTGGACGGCGGCGTCGGGGTCCATGTTGCAATCCTTGAGCACGGCATAGATCTCAGTCTCCGGGAAGTTGTTCACAATCTCCTTCATGCTTTGCACCATCTTCTTCGCCTCCGGCGGCATCGTCCCCTGCACTCCGCCACCATTCTTGCTACCACTCCCCATTCCTCTTTCTAAAATCCCTTCTCTCTCTACAAGTATGTGTGCAAATCGACAAAACGACAGCGTTTTTTGCCTCCTCTCTTCACTTCCGATCAAACGACCAAAATATTCTCTCTTTTTCTATATTTTTATATATATAGCTCTTTTTTCTGTGGACTCGTTTCAGTGTCACAGTATCGGGTGCTGGAGTTACTCTAATCTCACCCCTTCTCACCTCACAGCCCACTTTATTGCCGTAGGATTTGATTTACTCCATAGGTTTTGGATCATACGTACACGTGTTGAGCTGTAATTTTTTTATAATTATATAATACGCATTACAATAATAAAATAACGAAAATACCCCCTTATATAAAAAAATCAATGTAAAAGAGTATTTTCATGATTACTGACCGTAGTCGTATGAAAAATGAGTCAAATAACACAAAACACAAGTGTAGTAAGTTATAAAAAAGTTTTGAA
>JAYMTO010000848.1:0-10525 GCA_036898065.1 California macrophylla | reverse complement strand
TTGATAAAGGAAGACCTTGTACTCGTCGACCATAATACCAAACTGAGATGTCATCGAGTTTGAACGGTGGATTGCATAGTCGCACTCCACCTATATGGTTATACTTCCATTTATTGGTTTTCTTTCGTCCAATTCAATGCTTCCCTTGCCTCTACCGCTTTCATCACTTCGGACCACACCATTAGATTTTACCCTAAGCTTGGGATACATTATCTTAAAAAAATAAATTGATTCGTTAAAAAAAACAGAATATTTTGTTCTATTTATTGAAATTCAATTAAATACGTCAGATTGTACACTTGGCGGACAGTAATTAGTTGCTATTTGTGGTCAAACCCTTGATGGGTCAGCTTCAATTGCCCACGAGAGCCCAGTTCAAGTTAGGGTAAACCTCTAGGGTTTAAACCACCCCCTCAACCCGTTTTCTCTCAATTGAACAAAAAAAAAGGCGGGATCTGTACACTGGGCTTCAAATTTCCGATTCATCTCACACAATGTCCGCCGGGGTTCGCCACCTCACGGTGCTCGGAGAGTTCAAGCCGTTCGGCTTAATCGCTGAAGCGCTCGACGGAAAGCACCCCGATAATGTCACCGACAAGTACGACTACTTTCTATTCGATCCCGATGTTGTGCGAGAAAGAGATGAAGCAGACGGCTGTGACTCATCTAGCTTGGCGCTTAGCGATCACAGTGATCACGAGCTCTTCATAAGAGGGAATCGGTAAATTTTGTTGCAGCACATTCATTTGACTCATTTCGCTTCCATTTCCAGATTTCCGACCAAAATGTCAGTCATTGGATTCTTTGCCTCTCAAGTAGACATGAATTTTGTAATTACTATGGTTAGTGCCACAAATTGAATGTTGGTATTTGGTTCAGCATTTTGAGCCAATGGCCGTGTTTAGAGTTTTATAGTTACAATTATAATGTAGTTTTTTTTTTGCAATAAAATATTCAAGTAAGCTCACTGAAGCATTCTATCTCCACATTTCACATAGTTGCTAGTGTCATAGCAATCTAATTCAGTTACAGTTAGAACAAAAGTTAAAATTTGAGATAAATTATGTTTAGATTTCCAACTTCTCACAATCCATAATTCGTGTACTGTACATAGCTCAATGTTTTCATTCTCTCGCCTTTATTTCCTTTTGACCCAATTGGAATTCTCACGACCCTTCATTTGTTGGCAACAGGATAATATGGAGTACTGGTTCACGAGTGTTTAAGAGATTCACATTACCATCCCCAGCTGTTGCGGTACATGTTTAGTTCATTATTCAGTAGAAAAAATATTTTTTATTTCTATCATGTTAAACTTAGTAGCTATTAGCTTTGATGAAATGATTCTTTTGTTCTTCTTTATATAATAACTATAATGTCTTACACATTATTCATGGGTATCAAAAGCAGAAGCAGTGTATCAATAGATATGCAATAATAGCATGGTCTTTACTAGTAGAAATATGAGTAGTAATTATCTTTGAGTTCTACAAAGTTGACTATGCATTGTTCCTTGATTTGCGATTGATAAACAACACTATAGGTAGTACATTTTAGTTGGGTTTTATCATGTTCGTTTATTTTTGCTCCATGTTATGCTAATGTTCTGATACTATTATGATTCACACTTTAGGCATGCTGGTCTCGTTTGGGTGATATGTCTGAAGCTCGGCTGTGTATTTTGCAAATTGATTCTCTAATGATCTACAACACATCAGGTGAGCAGACCAGGATATCTAATGACAATTGAGCCTGGATAATTGATGCCTATTAACCTAAACTTGGGTCTTCTGCTCTAAAACTTTGATCTGCAAAAGTTTTGACATTTTCAAGTCCTAATGAACTCTTCTAGATTGCATTTGGATTCTTGCATTTGATTTGAAATTCATGATTTCAGCTGTATAATTCAAAGTATTGGATTTCAAATACAAGTGTAATGTTTGGGAACAATGGTATTTTAGATGAGAGGGTAGTGGCTGTTATTTGCAATGCCCTAGTTCAGTCATAATGGTATTTTAGCCAAATCCAAATTCTTTGGTTATCCAAACATTAATCCAGCATTTCAAATCAAGTTCTAGTTCCCAAACAAACCATTGTTGTCTTGAAGAAAAATTGACTTTTTAAATCTCTGTTTGTACTCAAATTTGTACTTTGGCACACTTGGATTTGTGAAGTAGCAAATTGTGAAATTTTCTTGATGCTCATGCCGCAAGATTGGAGTCATTAGTGAAAGGCCCTTAGTCTATCTATTTAATTTTAGTAGAGGGAAGCAAATTTGTCATGCTAGATCACACCTTATTCATACAGTGTTGTTTGGGTACAATGAATTTTTGCTGTATATTCTCATTTCTGACTAAGTTTAATAGCTCATTTCATTCTTCGTAACAAAACCTAGTTCACCATCATGGACAGGTGAAGTAGTTTCCATTCCCCTCCCTCGCAACATCACGTCAATATGGCCTCTTCCATTTGGTTTGCTGCTCCAACAGGCGGCTGGAGGGAACTCAACATCATATAATCCATTTACATCTTCAAGCCCTTTATTTGGTGCACGTGATATGCCCCGTCCTAGAAGAGAAATTGCACCCAGTCCACCACAAAACTTTGGATTCCCAAGTGCATTTGATCATATGAGTAAAGAAGACACATCTTCACTGTCTTCACATCTGATTCTGAGGGATACACTGGAAGAACCACAGGTTTGTATGTTATGGTCCATCTTTTATAATTGGTATTGTCCATGGTGTTGCCTTGCTTTCTGGGTGCTTGTTATTTGAATTATTACTCTATTTTTTCTGCTCTCTCTCTCTCTCTATGTCTCAGTTGACTTATATTGAAGAACGAGGAAAGCTGAATATCATGAAGAACTTTGATGAAAGAACAATATGGACTAGTGACCAGATTCCTTTGATGGCATCATATAATAAAGGTTTCCAACATTATCTCCCTTAAATCGATCTCAAGTAGCTCTAAGCTCCCCCAAGTCTTAGGTTTTTTCTTTATTACCCCATACTTAACTCCACATGGCTCTCTACGCAGGAAAGATGCAGCACTCAGTTTGGGTTGCAGAATCAGTTAATTGTAACCATGAAGTGGCAAGTAGCACTTCATCTGATGCAATTCCTTCTGGGGCACTATCAAAAGAGTTCTCCTTCCGCAGGATATGGCAGGGGAAAGGTGCTCAGGCAGCTGCCAGTAAGGTGCTTGTTTACTTTGGTATATTTTAATGAATGCTTGGTAGGTATGCCATGCATTAATATTACTCAGTGATTGTCTTACTTTTATTTGTCCATTTAATGGATTAAATATTATTAGAAAGGTGATGATTTTGAAATGAACTGTTGTCATAAATGATAAGTATTTAGTACATAGTCCATTAAATGATTAGTTAGTATCTTTGCCTGGCTGGTAAATTAAACAAAGTGAGTACGGCAAATTTCATTGGTCAGGATATGCATTACTGCTGGGTTTTGTTGTTTACTGTTTACTCTTAAATCTTTACTGTCCATGGCTTCGTCTTTAGTAGCATTCAAAGCCTTAGTTACTCCTGGAACTTCTTGTGCCAGGTTGGCTCCTTCATTTATTTGATAAATTATTTCTGGCTGATTTTAGAGTAGGCTACGTCTGTAGCAGTGGGGCTTCCCCTTATAAATGGTCTCATTTCCTTAGTTATTCTATAAATTTGCAGGTAACATGATGAATGATCTCTGTTTTACTACTTGTTCTCCTCCTGTTCTGTATTTTCATTAATTGATCTTGATATCAGTTCCTCTTTCCCTTTTTACATTTTGTGATATATGCATATTATTATGTTTTGACTTCAATATCCTACCAGGTTTTTTTGGCAACGGATAGTGATGCAGCTCCAGTTATTTGTTTTCTTCTACAAGAGCAGAAAAAGTTGTTGTCTGTAAGACTTCAAAGTGTTGAAATAAATCACGAGATTCTGTTTGATATTAAACCTGACATGAGCTGGGGCATACCTGCAGTTGCAGCTGCACCAGTGATTGTAACTCGTCCAAGGTAGAGTATCATTCTTTTTATATTGGTTAGAATGTTAAATAATCTTGTGGACACGACCTACTCTATTCTACTTATTTTTTCAGAGTCAAAGTGGGGCAGTTACCTTTTACAGACATCATCGTTCTGGCTCCAGATAACATCCTTCTCCTATATGTATGTATGCATAAGTGGCTTATGCTGAATAAGCTGCCTGCTAGTGCTTATTATATTTAAATTGCATTAGTTTTAAATTTTCTTGTTCTGTTTTTACCGTTTGAGCCTCTGAGACAATCTGCTTTCTTGTACTACTGTTGACATTATCTTGCATTTCTTGGAAGTTGGAGCAGTTTAATTAATGTATGCTAAAAAGTTATTTATTTTGCTTTCAATCAATTTTCATTTTGTGTTATATCCAACTTTATTCTGATTAATTGTTTATTTGCCTAAATTACGTTTTGTCTGAATGTTGTCCTCTTTCTTCTGTAATTCTTTCCTCCAGAGTTTCAATTTGAGGGTATTGGTCCATGAGCTCTTGTGTAATTGGATTGATGTTGTCAGTCAATTGTCGTAATGAGATTTTTTAGTTATCTTTATTGCTTAGTTCTTACTAAACCTATATTGTATACAATTTTGGCATAAGTATTCATTATTTCTAAGAAAACATTTCTGACTGAACTCTTTATCGTGAGTAGAGTCCAAATATCCAAATCCATACATTTTCTATTGCCTAAAGTTCTTATGATAATTCATTTATATAATCATTTCTTTATTATTTTAACTAACATCCTTTATATATTGCAATTTTGTAATACTGAGGATTTGTTTTTCTGAAGTTCGATGTTTTTGGTAGGTATGTTTTTGTTAGACGTGTATAATTTACATCTACATGTGTTTTAATTGCAGACAGGGAAACAATGTCTGTGTAGGTACTCTTTGCCTTCTGGTTGGGGTGAAGGCCAACGTTTACATAACCTTGAGTTTCCAGAATCGGTATCTGGTTCTCACGAGATGAAGATTATAGGATTGGCGGGTGCTGTTGAGGGGCGCATTAATGTTATAGTAAATAATGGACAGGTACCCTAGCTTTTATAGTGACTGTTGTTGCAGTTCTATTTTATTTTGTATGAGCAAGCCTTGTGTTCTGGATCATTTTTTATTTGCAAATACTTTCCCAGATTAACAACATCTTTTTGTTTTTTCTTAGATGTTTCGTTGTGCATTACGAAGAAGCCCTTCCTCTTCATTAGCAAATGATTGCATTACAGCAATGGCTGAAGGGCTGAGTTCTAATTTTTATAATCATTTCCTTGTTCTTCTTTGGGGAGATGGCGATTCTGCTTATTTATCAAAGGCTGACTCTAGTGTTGATTCAGAATGGGACTCATTTTGCAGTATTATGATGCACATATGTAGAAAATCTGGAGCGATTTCTCAAAAGCTTTCAGATCTAGTGCCTCAATCTTCTTGGGAATTTCTCATTAACAGCAAATATCACAAGAGCTATTGCAATAATCATTTCATTTCAAGAATTTCTTCTGGAACATCACACAACATGCAAGAATCAGGCTCCTATCAATCAAGTATGAATCGTACTCAAAGTTCAGAAAAGTTATTCTACTCTGATCTGTTGATGGAAAGTTTGGAATCATTGCACGCGGTTTATGAAAGTTTGAAACTTCATAATCTTCGTAGACGGTAAGTTGCTGTTTATGTATCTCAGTCTCAGTTAAGACCGACACATGACAATTTCTTTCTGTCTTCAAACATTTTTCTGTATTGTTTCATTTGTTTTTTCAGCTCTCTAATGACAATGGCATATTCCATATGAGTATTGTCTTGAATATTGCACTTGTCAATTAATTGGTGTTTACCATGCACTGTTTACATATTTGATTGAGTCTGAGCTCATCCACTTTTTCATCTTCTTGTACTAAATTGATGCAATACTTTTTGTGAGATTTTGTGCAAATATTAGTTCCCAGAGCTCAAGTTTTCTGTTCTTGCTTGCAGGGACTTGGAGCTCCTAGCAGTTCTGTTGTGCAACATAGCTAAATTTTTGGGTGAGGGAAGCTATTTTGATCATTATATTCGTGATTTTCCTATTCTTTCCAAGCAAGTTGGGACGTCTGTATCTTGCACCTCCAAGAAAACTCCTCCTAGTTTATTCAAATGGCTTGAATATTGTTTGCAACGTGGATGTAGTTCCTCTAATGTTTATGATCTTCCACCATTAATTTGTAAAGATGGGGTTTCTGTCGTAAGCTGGGCTCGAAAGATTGTCTCATTTTATAGTTTATTGTGTGGTGCTAAACTGGTGGGAAAGAAGCTTTCTTCTGGTGTTCATTGTAACATTGCCCCTGGATCATATTGCACTCAAGAGGAGCTAACTGTCTTGTCAATGGTTGGGGAGAGATTTGGACTGCAACAACTGGACTCACTTCCTTGTGGTGTATCTCTTCCATTACGTCATGTAAGACAACTTTAAAATATTGTTTCATGTGATTATTAAAAAAATAAAATAATGCTATTTGAGAGCTCCCATAGGCTACATTGTTCTGTCATTGCTTCTCTTGGGAATAAACTTGGACAACATATTGGTAGGATTCTTTTCCTATTCACATTTGCTTCCTTCAAACAGAAGGTAGTTCCTCTATTGTCTATTGTGGCTAACCTCTATTGTAATACGATTAAGATGCATTTGGTATTCTTCTCTAGCTATTTATAGTTTCTTTCTGCATTGTATACTATCTCATTATATATATATATATATCTTCTGTTTGCTCCCCACAGGCATTGGATAAGTGCAGAGAATCTCCTCCTACTGATTGGCCTGCCGCTGCATATCTTCTACTTGGTCGTGAGGAGTTGGCTATGTCACGTTTGGCACATTCATCCAAACCTAAAGAACTTGAAACACACACTAATGTGAATTTGATCTCTATGTCTACTCCTTATATGCTACATTTGCACCCAGTCACAATTCCTTCCACAGTTTCTGATACAATTGGGTTGGAAACTACCAAGTTTGAGGATACAGATTCTGTCGACGGGTCTACAACGGATGGTATGGAGCATATATTCAACTCTAGCACACAGTTATGGTATGGCCGAGATTTGCGATTGAATGAGGTCAGTTTTGGATACCAATGACCTTATATTTTATTTTCTTCCCAGATGTTCATTATTTATTTATAAGTCATATATCAAGATAACAGACATACTTCCATGTACTTACGAGTTTTTGATACATATATAGAACAACAAATCAAGAGTTATATATATGTCAAAAGTGCTTGAGTTACCACATAAACAACTTGAAGGATACTATAATATGTGGTTGGACTACGGCTATTCACTCCTGCTACTAAAATTAATACCTTCTTCAAAGTTTTAGACTTATAGTCTTGAACTTGTGACCCACCTGTTATTGGTTCTATTACGTTACTCGTAATGTGATTTTTTACATCTGGGATGCTTGACTGCTAATACATGCTATGTTATTACAATATTGAACTTATCTATTATGTAATTAAGTAGTTGCTGTTGACGAAATCATATTCGATTTCGGAAGTGACTGTGTTTACTTCTCAGAGTACATAAGGTTTTTACAGGCAAATGCATCTCAGTCTATTGCTTGACTAGGATTGTTCTGTGCCCAAAGCATTTTCTTGAAGTCATTTGACTTTCTATACCATCCTTTCTGTACTCTTTGAATATTGGATTCATTTGTTTTATATTTGCTAATTGCAATCTTCCTGATCTGGTATCTCACTTACATAACTTATCGGTTAGTTCTGTTGGACCTTACATGCTTTACCTCACATTGCACATCTTGTGTATGGTTTTGCTGAAGCAATAATTGAAACTCAGCTATAGCACATGTTACTTATGACGACTTCTGATGCTAGGTTAGACGCCTTCTGTGCTCTGCAAGACCTGTGGCAATTCAAACATCTGTCAACCCCAGTGCTTCTGATCAGGACCTACAACAGGTATGCTTCGTCCTTCTTTCTTTTCTTTCTAGCCCGACTTTAGGCTTGAGTTTGAGGCTCTGGTAGTGTGACTAATCCAAATCTTTTTAATTTTTTTGATTGACAATAAACCACATGTGTGGCAAATGGAACTGGCAACCTCGTACTTAATATATGAGGATTCTGCCACTTTACCCACAACCTTGGTTCCAAATCTTCTTAATACCCTTCCATATGCTGGCCCTATAACAACTTATCATACTATAATAAGATCAGGCTCCCCTCCCTTACTCATATTCAGTCACAGACTCACAATTACCTGATGCCAATGACTAGCCCTCCCAACCACAGGCCTCTCCTACCCCTGGTCTAATGAGATAAAAACCCATTTGACCATGTGGCATCTGAACTCATCCTGTAATGATGGGGTCCCCGTTATTCAAGTGTGGGATTAAAGTTATTTTACTGGATGCAGACCTTAGTTTTATATCCGAATTGAAGCTGTTATAAGTGATATTTTGATCACTATCTAGTAATGTATCTCAATTGGTAAAATTGGACCTCAAAATGCAAGTAGGTACATTGAGGATTAGAATTTAGAAATAACGCCATACTCCAAATTGCAGTTTACTTGTATAGTCTATTCCTTAAAGGCTTAAATTATGATCAAGATATACTAAAAAAGCAAAATAACTATTTTGTGTTTCTTGTAAATTATCTTTGACATGGTAGCATCTGTATATACAAGTGTTGAGAAGTAAAAGAGTCCCACATCACAATATAGAGAAAAATATAAGCTACATGTGAAGGCAAGAGTCAAGCCCCTCTTAATATGGGAAGCTCAATTTCAAATAACTTAAGAATGTTATCAAAACCTGGTTAGTCTGAGCTGTGGCTCATTTGTGTTTCCTCCCCTTGTATAATTGTATTCCTCTCCATGTGTCCTTCCACCCCACATGTAGAGAAAAAAGGTCTTATGTGAAAGAGAGTGTTTTATGGTCCACAGGTAGAGAAAATTGTCTATAAACTGAGGGGGAGTACAAAAAATTGTGCACTGTCAAGTCAATTACCAAAAGAAAAGGCTTGCATGTGACGGAGTGTTAAGAAGTGAGAGTCGCAGATCACTAAATAGAGAAAAATATACAAGTCAAACCCAACCAATATGTTGACCTTTTAGTATGGGAAGCTCAAGCCATTATATGTAGATTAATGTTAAATAAATTAACAACATATTCTTTTCTTCTCTCTTTATTTCTAAAGAGGGGCCTAATCCATTGTCCCTTGATGCCTTTTTATAGCATCTAAGGTCATATAAAAGTTACACTTATATAAAAAAACAATTGTGTCAAGTTTCCGTATTTTGTTGTCTGGGTATTCAGGAATTTGGCCGCCTTTCCACATAATTTATTTTCTTGACTTTCTGATTACACTACCCTTACATTTCTTTGCTCTTAGATTCTGCTAATTGTTGAATATTCATGAACATTGCCTTTCTGATTATATTTCTCTTTGACATTTGTTTGCATAGGCTCAGCTATGGCATCTTGCACAAAGGACAACCGCCCTTCCTTTTGGCCGCGGGGCATTTACTCTTGCAACCATATATACTCTTTTAACAGAGGTGCCCCTAGTTTGTATTTAATATTTCATTATGTTATTTGTTCTTGATAAATACTTTTATTATGCAAGTGGTTGCTTAAAGATAAATTGATGCTTCTAACATAATCTCTTGAAAAATTTGTAGGCCTTCACAGTCCCAAAGCTTGTTTTAGCTGGTCGATTGCCTGCTCAACAAAATGCAACTGTATGTTGAATTCTATTCACATAGCAATGATTACTGCTGTTTCTATTTTTCACTGACTGCATGTGCATTGGGCTATGGTATTGGGAATTCTGATTTGGCAATGAGAGAAATTTTCTTTCCTCTTATCTGTTGTGTCAAGGACATACATAAGTCTTTTTTTGGCTAGATACTGTTTTTTTATATATCTCTTAATAATTTATTTTTCATAATAACTTTCACTTTATTCCTCACTCATGCTTGTACGTAGGAATTTCCATTCATGACGAATTTTATCTTAGTTTTTTTAATGCTAAATATTATTCCTGGAGCATTTTTATTTTGTGTGGTTAAATGTTGACTTTGTCCATTAACTTCGAGTTCCTTTTGAGCTATCATCATTTGTAGAAATTTTACCACTCTGTAACTTTTATATTTTTTTCTTGGCAGGTTAATCTGGACCCAAGTATAAGGAACATCCAAGAACTTAAATCTTGGCCAGAATTTCACAACGCTGTTGCTGCTGGATTACGTCTGGCCCCCCTTCAGGCAAATCTTTCATCTATGAATACTCTGGATTTTGTCTGGCCAGAGTTTTTTATGCGCTTAAAATGGCAGAACACTTGTTCCTCATTAACTTTTCCTAACATATTGTAACATCATAAATATCATGTTGTAGTCTTTATTTTATTTTATGCAACTTTACTCCAATAAATGCTTATAGATGCTCTGTTACTAGGTTTATTTTTCAGGCATTTCTTTAGTTATTTGA
>JAYMTO010000847.1:0-10527 GCA_036898065.1 California macrophylla | reverse complement strand
AACAACCCTATATAATTTTCCATTCAACCTTAGAAGAAAACTCTTATCACATAGAACACTTGATGTGCCTCACCATTTCAACCAATGCGTTGAACCTTGTGGTTGGCATCACCCTTTAATCCTACATAATTTGATTGTTGCTCGGTATCTCTTGACCATCAAGTGTTACCGTACCAAAATCACGAGTTTGATGTCTACTAAAATTACACTTCATATACTCTATCTTCAACCGACTTATACGAAAATCTTTCAATTCCAAAGTTTTTCTCCATAACTCCAACTTTGCATTTACTCGTGTCTTTGTCTCGTCAATCAATACCACATCATTTGCAAATAAAATAATCCATTACACTTTTATCTAGATATATCTAGTTAGCTCATTCAACACCATCACAAACAAGAAAGGGCTTAAATATGATCCTTGATGTATTGGTCCTTACTCATATAACGTTCCATTAGTTGGTAAAGTAAATGAAGGCATCCATTGTTGACTTCTCTAGCATGAAACCAGATTGATTATCTGATATATCAACTATATGCCTCAATCTAGGTTCAAACAACTCTTCCACAACTTTATTGTGTGACACATCAATTTGATCCCATAATAATTGGAACAATGTCAAATGTCACTGTTGTTATTATAAAATAGTACTACTGTGTTTTTCCCCTATTTCTCTGGAATTTGGATAATTTTCCAAATCTTATTGAAGATGCTCGTTAACCACCCCCAACCTCTCCTAGGCATTTCTATACTTCAATGGGGATTTCAACGAGACCAATCGTTTTTCTTGATTTCATCATCTTCAATGTTTCCATTACCTTTAACTTGAGTTTTACGCATAAAATTTTGATATACTTCTTGTTGTTGAACGTTGATGTCATTTCTCTTCATTAGGCTCATCGTTGAATAACTCGGTAAGTAGTATTTCCATATTTTTTGACGTATTCATTTCCGACTAAAACCTTTTCATTTGCATCCTTTATGCATTTCACTTTCCTAAATCTTTTTTCTTCTTTCCCTTTCTCGAGAAATTATTTATATATCCTTTCGATGTTCACTTCTCATATATTTCACTGCAAACTTTCTCCTTTGTAATCCAACCGATTTCTTGGTTTTTCGTTTTTGTTATCTTATTATTTTTACCTTTTAAAGTTAGCAACAACATTATTATTTTTCAATTCTATGTAAGTGTCCCGTTAAATTTGAATCACCTCTTCGACATCGTCATTCCACTATGATGTGTCCTTACATAGTGTACACCCCATTTAGAATCATCTACGAAATTTGTTGCAAACCTATTTGCACAAGTTGTCATCTTGATCCAAGTGGCATTTGGATTCTACGTCTTGTTCCAAACTGCCTCATTGACCAATTGTTCCACGAAAGTTGCTTGTTCCCTTCCCTCAATCTCAACCATTTACTTTTAGGGGTGACAAAACATTGGGTCCTAAAGTACTCACTCCTAAGGCGAATATTGAAAACTAAGAACTTATTGTGTAACAGCGATTTCTCATGAAATGACCTTAGCATTCAAGTAATTGTGTTGATCCATCCTCATAGTTAAGAATAAATTTATCTGGCTTGCATTCCCTCTACTTTTACAAGTGACTAGGGTAGAAACTCTCCTTTTTATATTAGGTATTAGTATTAGGTACTAGCTACTGCTAAATCAAAAGCTAATGCGAGATCTTGCTTGCTATATTTCTTTCCCCGTATTCAAAACGTGCATGGACACTTTCACACTTCTCTACTAGCTCGTACATATCCATTGAAGTCACTTCTCTATCTTCTTTCCTCGTCACTTTCACAACATCCTCGACTAAATTATTGCCAGCAATAATACTTACTCCATTTTAGTATTTCTATATTTGTATATTAGAGTTTGTATCTCTAAGGTTATGTGATTCTAGTTTTCTCCCCCACCCATTTGGTCTCTTAGACGCATAATACGCGAACCCTCCGTTCACGACTTTTGTTAATCTAATGGTTAAGATACCCACATTTCAAAACGTCAAGTAATACTATAATTCTTTTAACCTAACTTCTTATCCTTACATGTTCCTTTAAGTGAGAAACTTTTTTTTTATTTAACATCACATATGAACACAGACGTAACGTGTTACTTCTTAATAATATCCTAGTAACTCTTGCACATCTATCCCTACACCCATAAACCGATATAGCCATTTACTTATATCAAAGTAAATATTGCATTATAGTTCGTGTCATTCCAGTCTTTTCATTCTTACAAAAGAAAGGCGTTCAAATAAACCTCTCGATAAACAAACCTTACTAATCTTGATTTAACTCTAAGAAAAGTTCAATTATTGACAATCTTATGTGTATTTAAGAACCAAACCTTTGATGTTTGCTTCCTTCTACATAAATAAAATCTTGAGCTCAAACTTTGTTCACTTCTACATAAACAAGATCTTGAGCATAAACCTTGAGACACATGACTTATACAAATGGACATTCTATGATCTTCCCTTGATACAACAACATTGTCAGCAACAAGTTAGGAAGTACTTGGAAGCACAAAGGTCTGCTAGTATTACTTCCACATATGCAGGCAAGGCAAAAAACAGCAAATGTTTTCTGAGAGAGAGATCATCACAATATACTATTTGATTAATTACAACAGCAAATGTTTTCTGAAAGGTGTTAGTGTTGTCTAAGATTCTCTGAATACTCTTAGTTTCCTCCTAATCAGAAAATTGCACGGGCATCTGTTAAAAGCTTCTTGCTCATCCAGTTAGATCAACAATAATCTTCAATGCAAGCACATGAACATTTACCTGCCCACAAATCAAGAATAAATATCCATGAGTTCATCCTTTATGGGATCTATCACTTTCAACTATGCAATTTCTTTGTTTGGATAGTAAAGAGAGTAAATTCGCAAATGACAAACAAATTAGACAATTTTAAGGTCTCAAGTCCCAACTATAAATTCCATGTCAAATGTAGTCATGGTACAAATCCTACCATTTAGATTTATACCGCCCGCCAACTCGAACCCTGACCACCAGGTCACAAGGCCAAACACTTGAACATTTGGCAGGTAAGCCCTGGTAATGTCATTTACAAATCAAGTATTTAGAAATTCACAAATCCCATCATTTTTAAACTTTAACAAAAAGCACAATATTGTTTAGAAGGGAAAATTATCTTCAATATACAGCAATCCTGTATAAATGGGCACTCTTAGTAATAATAATAACAATAATGAATTAAGGGTTAATTATTTATCAGCAACAATAGAAATGTATCAAGACTTGGGCTCAAGACCACCCCTTATGTATAAGGGGGCTCTGTTTTTGCCACTTTACCCAATAAAGAGTTGGTAGAGATCAAAGAAGCCCAATAGAAACGGTGACAGTATTGTGATTTGGATGAGAAAATTATGGAAGAGAGATGTGTCGTGAATAAAGATGGATATGAATGGATCTGGATGAGAAAATTATGGAGATGAAAGAAGGAAAAAGAGGTAAAATGACATTGATCGAAAATTTAAAACTTCATAGAGTATTTTGGTCTTTTCATTGGTGCTGTGACGAAAAAAGTAAAGTAAGAAATTTTAAAACAATAGGTAGTGGAAGAATAAAAAATGTATACGAATATATTTTTGAAAACGGTGACAACTTAGGTGTAGTGAAGTGTAATTAACCCATAAATTAATAATAGCTGCTTTCTATACATGCAAAAAGACAAAACCACAAGTGAAAGATTAAACTGGAAACATGGTTTAGAAAGGATGGAGGTAAATGTACCTGGAACTGATCCTTTCTCATATGATCTTATTTCGAACTTCTTCAAGTTTCTTCAGAATCTCCCCTGGAGTTCTATCCAACTCATCTGCAATTTTCCTCTGCAAATCCATAGGCAGAGTTGGAAACTGCTCACATAGATCTCCATCAATTACGTCCTGCAAAATAATTGATCATCGTTAATAATACTTCACAAGGTATAAATAAAAATCATCAACATCGCATTGCATTGGTAAGTAAAGGAAATAGGATTTGTTCAAATATCTTGACAATCAGCACATACAACTAAGAAAGGAAGTACGTTGAGGAACTCAAACATCAATGGTAGTCATACACGTGCAAGCCATAGGAACTCTATAAGAGCTCAGAAACAAGCCAGTTCTTGATTTTAATTTTGATTTGTTCGTAGATGGTCATATGCAACTCAAAAGCACAGGCTTAGGACATTCCAGGATATCCAATCAAACAAACTATCCGTATAGTTTCATTGTCTGTATCTAACGCTACAAACTGATCAGGGTTTATATTTTATAATATATATAGACAAGTTTTACTACACCTACAAACCACTCTATCCATTGGATCAAAAAAATGGATGAGCCAGATTAAAGCTTGCACGACATTTCATTTTTTGATGCTGTAGATTTCATTTTCATTCATTTTTACATATGATTGCATTTTTTTATGATATACATTTAATATTTTGATGTTGTGCATTTCATGGTTCATAGGGTGAAGTTCAAATACAAACCATCCCTTAGAATACACTCCTACAAACCACTCACAATCATTTGATTAAAAAAATGGAAAGCTTAGATTAAAGCTGATTGTAGTATCTTTTTAATGTTGTAAATTACATTTGTTTTAGATTACATTTTCTGAAATTGCATATTACATGTAACACAAGATTACATTTTTCGATATTGTAGATTACATTTTTCGATGGTATAGATTACATGGTATGTAGGATTTTATTATATTGCTGGTTTGTACCTGAACCTATCCCTATATATATAATATGATAAGACGAACTCAATTTTGGTTATTTATGTTCTGATTATGCAGAAATTAACACACAAGATAACACCATAGAGATTATCTAACATAGAAGAATGCTTTCCTAGCAATCACTAAAATAAACCTCTGATAACATCAGTACCACCAGTTTTATACGAGGGACATCATCGAGAACCAAGCTTGAGCCATGTAAACAAAACCGAATGAAAATGAAAGACACGAAACTCAATCCGTATCGATTACATGTCTCTACACTCTCATTTGACCAACTCAAGACACACATACAAACTGTTCAAGCATCAATATGTAGTATGAATAAATATGTATAGAAATTACTATATGGCATGAATTAATAACAATCATTTTGGTAGTCAAGGAAGCGAAAGATTTACCTTAACTGGAAAATACGCAGACCTATAAGCCATGTGATCTCTTCCACACAGAGGTGGGTGTTCTTGCCTCATATACATCTCCAGGTGAGAAAAGAAATCAACATCATCACGGGAAGTGAACGCATGCAGTGCCCCTAAACTCCCCATCACTGTCCCGTAAAAGATGCTCTCTCCACCACCTGGAATAAGAGATGCCTTCTGCAAACACGTGACCATATCACCCACATGGAACTGAACTATCTCCTCCATCTTGTTGGGAGCTCCATTCAACTTCCCTTGCTCCCACTTTATCTTTCCGCCAGTTGGATCTTCCTCAATCTCATCTGAAACATCCTGTGGTAAGCGAACAAAGTAGACATTGCCAAACTTGTCAGCACCTGCCATAGTGTCGAAGTCTATATGGTACGAAGCAGTAAGCCATCTTGGAACACAGTCATCGGCAAAAATATATAGTTGATTCTCATCCCGTCTGTACTTGCAGTAATGGAAGGACTGCAAGGAGAATATCAGAAATAAAATATACGTCAAATCAGTGAACAAAATAAGAAAACAAGAATTTTTGAAACAGAAAGTGCTGATAAAGTTCCCTTGAGAGGCTTTTATTTATTTTTATCGCATCCTAATTATCAGAAACCTCCAAACTTTTACAGAAATATCTATGCACACATAAACTTCCTATGGATCAATTAAAAGTTGTGATGCTTGTGCAACAGTGAAGAAAAGAAGGGATGTTAAAATTTGGTACAAAACTTATTATTCATATAAGGCCATAAGCATATGTGGACCCCACTACAGATATAAGGTAAGAAGATAATAGTAGAGAAATAATCAACTGTTCAACATCAAAAATATCATTTCGCTCAATGAGAAGTTTGAAAAATATTAATCCTCCTTCCCAAGTAGTATTATTTGAGTCATTCTCCCCACCAAACGGTTAAACAAGTGTTAAATTTTTAAGACACTGCAGTTTCAATCCAAATTTCTTAGACATTAACATAATTTCAAGTCTCAGACACCAAATATATATATATATATATAGCTCAAAATTTATATAATGCATACTCAGTCCACGTATATACCGACACACATCAATATAAAAATATACTAGTCCCAAGAAATGACAAATGAAAACAAAAAAGTACGTAAGTAATATATAACCTTCCTAAAAAACATACCTCTTGAATATCACCAACATAAATTCGATCACGATAGGTATGGATAGAGAGAATTGAGCTGGGAAACAATTTATTCTCACATTTCCTGAGCAATCTCCTTTTCCCCAAGTCATACAACCTGAGAACAGGTCCTATTCCAGCAAGTAATCTTCCCTGAAACTGACAAAGAGCATTTGGAACCCCTTCCACTTGTGTCTTGTGCAAAAGTTCAAGGGATCTTCCATCATCGACAAACCTATAGATATGAATATATCCTGCAGTTACACTTCTCTTAGGAAAAAATTGAAGTCCCTTAGCAGTACCAACTGCTAAAAGGGTTCCATGCTCCTTATCATGAAAATTCACAGTGCATATGCTGAATGCAGCTTCATTCTCCTGTAGCTCCAGCAAACATGTTGTAGTGGCTGTCCTAGGGTCAAGAACTCTAATACAAGAAACCCACTTGTCTGACTCTGCCTTCGGATAACCATACTGCTCGTCAGAAAGTGGATCATTTGTATCATCAGCATCACCACCATTCTCTATCTGCCCAACATTTCCATTTTCCCCTGTTCCATTAGCCTCAAAGTACTCCTTCTTGGCAGCTTCACGATCTTCTGCTGTGAATGCTCCCTGATCACTTTCAATGATAACCAACAGCTTTCGCTTGGCTTGAAGTACAAATTTTCTAGGAGTATACCTTAATGGAATTGCAGTTTCATTAAATGTTTCCCCCAATCTCTCAATTGTAAAAATTCTCAATGCATCCCCAGCAACAGCAACTACACCCTCAGCACACTGATCAGATGAAAATGAGGCAGCATACTCAAGAGTTTCATACGAAAGGGGAGTTAAAAGGAAATGACCCTGGTGAATATAACCAAGCCAGGGTCGACTTGACAAGCAAAGCATTGCACGCCTGCCCCTCACAGCAATTGAAAAGAGTTTGGGGGGTCTCAGCCCTAAAAATCGAGAGCGGGAATCTGAAAGCTGACCTGTCACCATATCAACCACTGTTCTGAACAAAACACCATTCTGTAAACCAGCATTAAGGAAGAGACTAGCAGGGTGATCAGCACCATCTTCCCCACCAATGGATGCCTGAACTTCAAGAAAAAGAAGAGATTCAGGAGGAGAGGAAACACTCTGCACACTCAGAATTTGCATACAGTCATCAGGATCCATAGATAAGATACGAATTGTGTTGTCATATGAACCCACTGCAAGGAAGCGGGACCTTTGTCTTCCTTCAGGAACTGGGGCAATATCCAAACAAGCCACATCTCCTGACATTTCATGCTTCTCAACCTCCACCAACTGGCCTGTCATACTGACCTCAAAATATATAAGCTCCCCTCCACTCAAGGCAATAACCACTTGAAGCCTGTTAGAACCCACCTTAACAATTGTCCTCTTTCCAGGAGTTCTCCACTCATTAATACGCCCATCTTCCCTTATATGCCTTATACCGTTTGGGTGAACTTGCATCAGAGAATCATCACCTAGCAAAGAGACAGCAAGTGATGGAGTAGTATCGAGAAATCCACTATCACTAACTTCTTCAACTGTCTCACCAATGGAAAGCACAAGTGTAGCATTTGCAAATGAAACTACAATGTAGGCATCAAAGGCATCCGCAATATTCTTTTTAACTGTCCAAACTGCACTCGGGACACCAGGAAGCTGTGAGACAGCCATCTCGCTAATGGCTAAACCTGGTCTCAGTATGCGAAGAGATGATCGAGGACCTCGTCCACACAATGTAAATATCTGAGGTGTTTCTTCTTCAAAGAGATTTGAAACCTTCATGTCCAGTATGGGCATCAAACTCTCAACTTGATCAATCCTTACAAGATTTTTAAGTCCTCGAGGATGGAAAAAGACAGGTTGGAAACCCTCATCCGTTTCCATTAACGTGGCTGATGATGACTCCACATCGGCTTCATCCCCAATTGCCTGAAATTGATACAAAGCATGATTCCCAAACTCAGAAGCAGCAAACAAGAACCCCGACTTTAACACACACATTGAAGATGTGACAGGGATTGTATCGAAGTACTTAATCTTCAGTTCAGTAACAGTACCACGATCGAGGTCATGCTCCAAGGTAACCTTAAAAATGTCCCCATACTCTGTTTGCAATAGAAAGAAGAACATAGCCTTCTGCTTATGTGTGGCAGCTGAAACTATAAGAACCCCTCGCTCAGCCGGCAAATCCTCCCTCCTTGGAATCACAGCACGGAGATCCGAGTGACCCTGATTCTTGTAAATCACAAAATTCTCTGCACACACTAACACACCACTGGGACCATCCCCACCCCCAGGTACAGTAACAAGCATATTGGCACCATTATCAACCTGCTCCGACCACTTCCTGGAGACATGGTTCAGACCCAAATCAAGCTCGTAAAAAGTCAAATGCTTCTGGGCCTCGCTAGCTGCCTGCCCAGTAGCATCCTGATCCGCCTCTGAGTAATCCAACTCAATAGCAGCAAAAATGGGGTTATCAAACCCACAATCCACCCCACAAATCGAATACACTATGGTATGCGACTTGTGCGCCTCCAGCGGCGAGGATATGGTCAGCCTCGCCGCCGTATCCCTATTCAACACATAAACGAGCTTCTGCTTCTCGCAGGCCCCAATCATGACAGCCCTCCCCTTAGGGTCAATAGCCAGATACTGACCCGGAACAATCCGGCGACACCCAGATTTCCCGAAAGTCTCTTGGTGAATTTTGTCGAAAACATTCTTCTCCTTGTTGTACTCGAGAATCACGATTCGCCCCGAATCGGACCCGACAACAATGTAGTCCTTTTGACCCCCAGTGAGCCTAAACTGAGCTAAAGACCTAATGGCACCAAAAACTTCAACAGAAAATACAGTTTGCATCTTACCGGCGTCGTCAGGGCGGAGGAGGTCGAGAACCTTGCCGCGAGCGACGACGATTTCTTGGGACTTCCCGCCGGAGAAGCTGCCATTGATGGCGCAGACTATGCCGGTGGCTTGTTGGAGAGTTAGATTATAGAGATACATTGATCAAGTTCGAGCAGAGCAGATCGGAGCAAATGGAATTTGGGGGTTTAGGGTTTTAGAGGAGATGGTGGATAGAACAGAATCGAGTCGAGAAGATTTTAAACCTAAACTTAAAGGAGGTGACTATGTCCTTACTCCTTAGTACCGCCTTTATCAATTATCACCGCCTTGTCCTTAGACCCTTGGTTGCTGGGCCTCTCGGGGTTTAGGCCGATCACAAGATCGTCGATCCAGGTAGAGGATTTGAAGGCGAGTTCTTTTATCACCCCAGAGCGCTCTTGGGATGTTGAGAAACTGAAAGAGGTTTTTTGGCCTGTGGATGTTCATTTGGTGTGCAGTATCCCCCTAGGAGCTCGATCGAGAAAGGCGCGTTGGTGTTGGGCCCCGGAAAAAAAAGAGGAACTACTCTGTGCGCTCAGCTTATGGGTTGGATCGGTCTGTTTGTTTTGAGGGCAATTCTTCTGTGTTTGACCACAATTATGGGTGGTGGAAGAGCCTCTGGGCTCTTCGGGTGGTTCCAAAAGTAAAAGCCTTTCTTTGGAGAATTTGGCACGATATTATTCCTACTGGGATAAATCTTCGCCGTCATGGTCTGCGGGTCGCTGGGAATTGTAGGATCTGTGACGATGGCGTGGAATCTACATATCACAGCCTTTTCGGTTGTGAATTTGTTGCAGATTTTTGGGGTATTTCGGAATTTGCTCCGATTATGGCAGACTGGTCGAAGAATTATGGAGCCACAGGAATTCATCGAGTTCTTTTGTCTCTCGGTGTAGAGAAATTTGCAGAGTGGGCTTGTGTTGCGTATGCTATTTGGTTTGAGAGGAACAGATTCCTCCGGTAAGAATCCCAAACTCCGCCTCTTCATGTGATCAGAAGGGCTAAATTATGGACCTTAAATCTTACTGCTTCAGCATTAGAGAGGGGTCCAGTTCGGGCTTTGACCGAAAGTGATTCGAGACCTTCTAGCTGGGTAGCTTTGGGGGAGGGTCTAAAGCTTAATATCGATGCTAGTGTGGCCGGTGCCCATATCGGTCTTGGAGCAGTGATACGCAACGGAGCGGGTCGGGGCCCATATCGTTATGCTCGTGGTTCTCATCGGAATTTACTGTATCGACTGTTGTGCCTTCCGAAACACTAGATGGGCCAAAACAGAT
>JAYMTO010000846.1:0-10532 GCA_036898065.1 California macrophylla | reverse complement strand
TGTTGATGTATCCCCGGATTGGTGTTCCTTCCTCCATCTTGCAAGTATACAATTTGGATTTCAAGTAAATCTGATTTGTTAGAGTATTCGTCATGAAGTTTGCCTCAAACTTCAACCGTACTCCCGCAGTCGTTACCTCGTTATCTACCAATGAGTATGAAAATAAAGAGTGATTTTATTTATTTGTAGCTTTTGGTTTGTTCCGTATCGTCTTTTGTGCTGCTGATAATGTTTGAAAAAATTAGGTTGTGATTGATTGCTTTGTCGATTAGAACTGTTTTCTGCCCAGGTTTTGATTTAACTGCACAATATGCTATCCATTTTGTAAATTGTCTTGTCTTTTGTGCCAATATTTCTTCATATTTCAAAGTGAAACCCTTATTCAATTAGCATGATATTCATTTTCTCTGAGAAAATAATTTCAACATGATTATAGGTTCAATAGCTGCCTATGGGCAATGTCAAATGCTACACTTGTTTTAAACCCTTGGTAGGTTTCAGTACTACATGAGTTTGTGGGTTGCTCTGTCGTAGGCATCATGGTTGCTGTTAAAAACATCTCCAGTTCTGCTAAAGTTGTTTGGTAGCTGGAGGCTTATGTTTACGGCCTTTTAAGTGCAGAGTAACAAACGGGCTGTGACTTGTGGTTCCTTGTCATGGGGAATGCACTATCCAAATTTTAGTTTCACTTAGGAATATGGAACCCATTTTGGAATTTTCACTCTCTGCCAATATATCAAAAGCATATCCTCATGGTCCTCGGTGCTTGGTTTGAAACTTGCTTGATTGAGCACGACATTAGTTATTGTAAAGAAATATTGTACTCTATACTGTTTTTCATTGTGGAAGGGGAAAGGGGGCTTTTGGGGTTATCTATAGTACATTTTGAATCAAACTTACACTCATTGGTCCTCATGATTTTCCAGGATTTTGTGTTTCGGAAAGAAAAAAAATCGATCTAAGATGCCTCTAATGAGCCTTTTCTATTTTGTTCCTTTCTTTCATCTATGCTACTAGTAATTTGTTTTGCTTTTGTTGCTACTATAGGCAATTTGTAATTCTTTCTGCATTTTAATAGTTGCGTTCTATTTGAATCACAGGATGGGGGCAGGGAGAAAAACGCAGACCTTCATAATTAATGGAAATGGACCTCTTGCTTCAGATCCAGGTTCTAGCTCTGCATATGCTAGGAACTTGAGGAAGAATAACCTCGGCGGTGTTATATTTGGGTGCAATAACACCACCATTAACGAATGCCTGCTCAAACAACTCTTTGGTCTGTAATCTAAAACCCAGTTGCATGCTTATGCAAATTAGCATATATTTTTCATTTCATTTCATTTATTGGTTTTAACTTCAACTTTTCATCTGAGCTTTGCTTGGTCCTGCAAAACAGAAGAAAATGTGTAAAGAATGTCTAAAGCCCATAAATGGGGCTCTTTCTTTGATATAAATATTCACTCTTATTTCTCTTGACTTTTCCAATAACAGGACTCAGTGGTAGTGCTTTTTATCCTCTTTATGAATGGTTTTTGTGGCTCATAGCAATGTTGAGATTGTATCAACCTTCTCATACTCTAGTTCTATCCTTGTGCATACCTATATAACTTGAGTATACAGTGATCATATACACCATTATCATCCTCACTGATCTAATTGTTGGGCAGCTAGGGTAATAGATTTTTTCAGGATAAATTGAACCGAGGCCTAGCCACTAGTCTGGTTGTCCTTGTACATCTCTCGACTAGGCAGTAAAGGATCTACAGATGTATAATCACTGGTCTGAGAAATGGATGTTCTCTTTCTTTGTGATGGATTTTCTTGCGTTATGAGCAATATGTTGCTGTTTTATACTGACATTCTTCTATTACTTGTTTTGTAACTCAGTGTCATTTTTCTTATAATCGTATACCGTTATGTATTGACAGGCTTACCAGCTCAACACTTTTCATACGTGAAGAGCATTGTTCCTGGCTTGCCACTATTTCTATTCAACTACAGTGATAGGAAGCTTCATGGCATCTTTGAGCTGCTAGTAATGCTCAAATGAATATTAATCCTTATGGGTGGACAAGTGATGGAAAAGAGAGAACCCAATATCCTGCTCAGGTATTATATAAAAAGTTTTATCTAATATGATCTAATTGTTTAAGTTGCATGGTCGTGTATTTCATGGTCAAGAGAATGCTTAATACCATGCCCATCAAGATTATTTCATTTCCTTCTTGACCTCAGGTTCAGATCAGAATTAGGCTGCAGTGCCAACCACTGATTGAAGATCAGTTCAAGCCAATAATTTCAGATAACTACTACAAGCAACATCATTTCTGGTTTGAACTAGACCATGCTCAAACAAGCAAGTTGACCTCCTTACTAGCATCTTTAGCTGTAGCTCCTAGTGCTTGTGTGCCAAAATCTACAGCAAAGTGGAGGACCATTTTCCGATCCCTGCCTTCCTCTGATGCAAGAGAGGTAGATGATGGGATCAAGGCACTAGATAATAAAAATGAAAATTCCAGTCACTCTAGTAGAAAATCTCAATCTAAGGATGGATTTCCTTGGCTAGATGGAGACAAGCAATCATTGGAAGCTAACTCAGACGCAGCTGTAGGACAACAAGAGAAGGACCTTATTTACATGAAACTAAAAGAATTGTCTCTTAACCGTGAGCGCCAAGATTTTCCTGTCACAGGTTCTGTAAAAGATACTGTTGTTGGTAATTATAAGAACTTGGTGGATAATGGTTCTGTTGGGGAACGGTTGGTTGTTGATGAGAAGAATGATGAAAGTCCCAATTCCTCATCCGATGATCAGCAGCCCAGTATTGCTCAGGTACAGTTTGCGATGTCTTGAGCTCCCGTCCCCATCTTGGTTTAATGTTATAAAAATTTGTTATATTTATTACTTATGTCTATTCTCATACTTTTTTGTTTATGTAGTTGATTAAAGAGGTGGAGGAGCTTAAGGCTTTTAAGGCAGAACAAACTCAGAAGATGGCCAATTTGGAGCAGAAGCTGGTACTACTTTACATTCTGTGTCTGCCATTTTCTGTTACTGTATTCATTAATCTTGCGCTGATGTTCAAGCCATTACGGATGAAGACATTTATGAAACTGGAACTATCACACGAGTTAATATTCTTACTTTAGTTTAAGGATCATCAAATGTTGATATTATTGGTTTCATTGGACATGATCTTACATAATAATAGCATTGTCTAGATTAATGATTATGCCATAAAGTTAATATGAGACATTATGTTTCTTAAACTCTTTTTTTTGCTTCTGGCAACCATGGTTGGACCTGAAGTTCCTTGCACAACTGACAATACAAAAAAATTGTGGAGTGGTTTCCCATTATTGTCTTCCCTGTGCAGTTTTTGCTTTTAATACTACTACTAATAATAATTTCCTTATTAATATTTATTATTTTTCATCCTGACATTTTAGGCTGAAGCAGAAATAGAAATTCGGCAGTTGAAAGATCGTTATATGATAGGTGAACCTACTTCTTGTTCTAATCCTCCAGTGCATGGTGATACAATGCTGATTGAGTCATCCAATGAGTTACAACTGGATCCCTCTGAGTCAATATTCTTAGTAGGAGGGTATGATGGTGACTCATGGTCGTCTGCACTAGATTCATATTTTCCTTCTCAAGATGTGATAAAATCGTTCAAACCAATGAATTCTGTACGTTCATACGCTACAATTACACAGTTGAATGGTGAGCTTTATGTATTAGGTGGTGGAGACGGTCATACATGGTTCAATACAGGTATTAGCCCTTTCGTATTCTTTATCAAATGGAAGATAAATATTACACTTACTAAATTCAACATAGCACTAACGATTCCATCATCTTACTTTGAAGTTGAATCATACACTCCAACTACTGATCGGTGGACCTCGTGCCCTGCCTTAAAAGAGAGAAAAGGAAGCTTAGCTGGGGCTACTGTTAATGGCAAATTATTTGCTATTGGGGGTGGAAATGGAATTGATTGCTTTGCAGATGTCGAAATGCTTGATTTAGACATTGGAAGTTGGATCTCCACGCGATCAATGCTTCAAAAGGTTAAGTACATTGCACCATTACTTGCATAGATTATTTTTTAGTTGATTTTGCTCATAATTTAGTGGCAATGACATAATGATATCAAATTTAATTTTACTCATGAAAGAGTTATTCTAGATTCGAGTACATATAAACTCATCTCTCCTTGCTGTTCTGTCACAAAGGCCTATGAGGTTTTCACTTGCTCCAGACTTTTTCCATAAGCTTAAAGACATGCAGCTCAGTAAAAGGAGAAGAGAGAAAAAATTGCCATCAACTTGTCAAATTTCCTTCTTTGCTCTGACCCAAAAGTTAAAATGAACTAGCAAATTCCTTGAGTGAAATGTTTGAGTGATGGAATAATATGAAAGAGCATTGCCATTAGAAATATAAGATAACATGATACTAGCAGAATTATTATGCTTCAGTCTATAGATCTCGTCTTGACATAATTGATCAGGCAATTCAATGTTGGGCCACATCCAATGTACTCTGGTTAACACCTGTGTCATGTATGTGCTTCATTTGCTCTTCCAGCGTTTTGCTCTTGCTGCTGCAGAACTCAATGGTGCGATTTATGCTACTGGCGGATACGATGGGAGTGAATATCTGAAGTAAGATACTTTTCCACTTCATTTTATGGACCCTTGCTTTGATTTCTATTTTTTTTGTGATAAGCACAACACAAGATACGACTGATACTCAATTAGGTCACATTTTATAGACCCTTGTATTCAGACATAATGAGGAAGAAGCATGATACGTTTTACCCTTTGCTTTAAGTTCATTGGAAAAATCACATAACAAACTAGGAATAGTTCCATTAGAGGCAGGGCTCTTAACAAATGGGTGTTACTTTTTACCAGCCAACCTAGAGGTCCTCTTTCAGAGGGAAAACATAGTAATTATGGGAAATAATGGTACAAGGAATGCCATGTTACTAATGCCCTCTTGTGTTGACTTCTTGGTTGGATGCATGGATATTTTGACTAGCAGCACACAAAACCTTGGAACCATGCCTTTTAGGTTTGAGCAGTTTTAGTGGCATTTAATTGAAGGATAACATTATTAGAAATGACCTCCATATGGAGAACTGTCAACTGTATATATTTTATCTGTCTGACTAAAAAAATCATCCTTGTCAGCTCTGCTGAAAGATTTGACCCCAGGGAACATTCTTGGACTAAAATCGCATGCATGAATTCCAAGAGGAGCTGCCATTCATTGGTTGTTCTGAATGAAAAATTGTAAGTTCATCTATATAGTTTCTACACTCATATGTGCTTAACTTGTCTCCTTACCTAGACTTTTGCTCGAAATTGTGGGTTCACATTGGTAACTCTGATTATTAGATACGCTGTGGCTGGTTTTGATGGGAGTACCATGGTTCCAAGCATTGAGATATATGATCCACGGCTCGGAACATGGGTAAATGGGGAGTCAATGAACCTGGCCAGGGGATTTTCTGCAGCTGCTATCTTGAAGGAGTCTATATACATAATTGGAGGAGTGAAAGTAGGCGACAATATTGCAGACACGGTATAATTTCTCCCGTGCCTCATTTTTCTTGGTTGATTCTTCAGTTATAACAATGCTGTTGCTTCTTTCTGCCCAATATAATGACAGGTCGAATGCTACAAAGAAGGCGAGGGTTGGAAGGAAATCAACAGCAAGGTCATCGGGAAAAGGTGCTTTTTATCAGCCATTGTCTTGTAATAGCCTCAAGAGTACGGGAAGGTGCTTTTTTTTATCAGCCATTGTCCATGTTGTGCATAAAAGTTTTGAAAGTTTAGAGTTGTAGCTGATCTGATGCCCATTAGGAAAAGACAACTTACACCTTTCCAATTTCATGGGATCATAGCTTATCCACTTTTGGTGATCTTATTGTTCTTGCATTTATTTGCTAGCTAACCCATTACTCTTATTATATTCTGAAGCGTAAATGTTAAATCCTTATGATCATGTACTTCATTTGTTTGAAATTGAAACAAACAGGTTGGTTCAAGTTTAAGGTCGCCGCTGCTCATCATCAACTAAATATAATATATACTTTGAAGTTTCAATTTACTGGACGAGTGCAACTGAACTGAAAAATAATTTCCAAAAGTTACAGTATTCACAAAAAGTTGTATATAACTTGAAGTCCAACAATGTATATGTGATGTTTGGTGATTAATTATACGAACACTGTTGGGATGTATGACAGAATTCGAAGGAGCATTAAAACGGCATCTTGTGAGAAAATGAGCCAGTCACCATTGTTTCTTTCCTCTTTCCCAGTTTACCCCTGCAGGAACATGAGTTTTACCAATCATGCAAAATGCTAATTACATAGATAAACACCTTGCAAAATAAAAGCATAGAAAACATTTGAAGTGATCAAAGCTTACGTTTGGATTCTTGGTCTGGTGATGACTGTTCAAGTCACAATGTCAAACATAAGCCCCCTCAGATCCGTTTCCAATGACTTGGATGGAATGGAATTATAGCGTATAGATCAACTGGTTCCTTTCCTTGACAGTCTTGGTAAGTACCATTGAAGGCACGTTCAAACCAATGTCTATTTGACTTGTCCATGTAAAGCATCCTCTTCTATCATGATACCCTACATCAGATTCTCAGTCACACACCTGTCTTATGTACCTACAGAGCTTGCTTTTTGTCTATCGCTGTACCAATTAAACTTTTTTCAACCCAACCTGTCCGATATATGCCTGTGCACCCATAACACGAGCTCTTTATCCATTCTCAATCTAAAAACCCATATCGGCTTTAGGGACAACCAGGCTTGAACTGATGACTTCCAACCCATCAAAAGAAAGAAAATGACCTACTTTGCAGTGACCACAGAAAGATAGACCTCTTTTTCCTGGCAAAGGTATATCAGCTCATGTTTGGGTCCCCCATATCCTTTCACCAAATCAGCATCCTCGTACAAACACTCCATACCCACACAAGCCCTTAATGTGAAATATGCTGCTTTAGGAGTCCTATAAAATGGAGTCATATAAGTGAATTTTCTGATCTCATCACTGCCTCCAAATAAGTTAACATCCAGGAAGACAAACTGAGTCGACTCCTCTCCTAAAGTTATCTTAAGCCACAACCTATTTTCACTCGATACATTGTTCAAAGTTATATCAAATGCTATAGCAACAGGTAGTCTAGGAACAAAAGGAAGAGGATTCTCAAAGTTGTTGTCAGGAACATTCAGCTCTGCATTGGTGTACTTTATTTTTCCACCAAACATGAATGCCTTAAGCGAGAAGAAACCAAGTGTCTTCTTAAACAGTAGTGGATGGTAGTTAGTACCGCCAATAGATGTGTCACAAAATAACTTCTTCAGTTCAGTAACAAAGTTGGAAGGTTCAATAGATCTTTCATTGCAGAGAAACTCTATACGTGACATTGTAGCAGACAGCTTTCTCAAAATAGTAATGTGGCAGCAGATTTCAATTTTAGATAACCTCAACACGTAAGTGACAAGCACAAGCTCCGAGATATAAAACTCCTCTTGTTCAGAAAACCCTAGGAATCCAAACCTCATTTCCCTAAGCCTTCTGTCCAGTTTTCCCAATAAAGGGCCCAACTCCCCCATCCCGCAATGGAGCTTTCTTGCAGGCAGATAATGACCCCATACCTTGACAAGCAGTTTCATCACCCGAATATATTGCAACGTAAATGCTAATGCACCAGCACAAGCAGGCGTATTAGTCGTATAGGTTGCCAATTCTTCCTTGCAAACCCTCCATAACCAAAAAGGAAGAGATAAGTTAATATAACTAGAAATCAATGCAAAGGCCAAGTACAAAATTAAAGCTACCCAAAAAATATTTTGTATTAAAGCATCCATATAACTATTCCACAGGACAAGACATTACATTGTTAAAATAGAACCAATCCCATAAATAGCAACATAATATGTCAGGAAATGAGAAATAATTAACCTTACTACCTCAATGTTCTCATCCCTTCCGTGTACATCCTGACTGCATCAATGGCCACATATCTTTGACCTTTGCAAGGATAAGGTTCATTGACTCAATAACTTCAGCATGCATCTCCATATATGACTGTTCAATAGTGAAGTGGTCATTTCCCTGGTATCACACAATATCAGACCCTGACTTTCAGGAGCGCCTTCCTCAATTTGCTTTGCTGGCGACCCATCAGAAGTAGTAACACCATCATCACAATTTGTATCATTACCTTCGACCATGGGAAAGGATGTCTCTTCCTGGTTAGACTCCATGGTAGAATCACTCATATATCTACTGCATTGAGACAGGTAAGCCAAAAGAGTAGATTGATCCAAAATATCACTTAAAGCAGAGGAGATTCTCCCTAGCAGTGTAACAGCATATGAAAATATTCTAGGTGGAACACTTGAAAGATGTTGCTTATGAGAAAGTGGAACTGAGATGGCTAAAACTAACAATGCAGCTACTCTCACACTATCGATGCCCAACTTGTCTTCTGAAGCTGGCTCTATCTGAAAAATGAAAATGGCATGTAAAATCTTATGTACAATACAACCAACTTTAAGAATGAACACCACATTATGAAACAATTCAATAGGAATAAGTTGTTTCCTATAAAAAAATCATTTAGGATTAGGAAGCAAATTAGGGACTCAAGATTTAGGGTGCTTACCTCCTGCAAAATCCCCTTGATGATTCTCACAGCAAATTTTCCATGATTTTGACCAATATGGAACAAAAGAGATAATACATCAGCTTCATCCTAGAATAAATAATTTGGTTTAGGTTAAAATTGATACTAACAAATGAAATAATAGTCATGTTGATAAAATAAGTGATTGGTATATAAAGCCAGTAGTATATGCAGAATGTTCGATGAGAAGATCCAGTAACTAACACTTCAACAGAGATGAGAAGGCAATACAATGGAGACACAAAATAGAAACTATGCTCCATTTAACCGTGTAGGAACCCATCATGAAACTAACATTAGCACACCTGAGGATATATCTCCAATTCTTCTAGAAGGCTATCAATAGACAATTTAAACAACTTCAAATCATGTAGCTTCACCAACTTGAGGGTGTTGCGTGTTGCAGCTCTTATTGAAGAATTTTTGTCAACTATGGCCCCAAGAAACTGCAACATGAAAAGATCTAAGTACACATGCTAATCATTTTTAAGAGAAGCAAGGTTGCAAACACTAAGATAAATGAATGCATAAAAAAGTACATATCGTGCATTACATAGAGAAGGATCAGAAACTTACCATGTGCATGTGAGCTTCCTGCACCTTTAGCTGGTTAGAGGCTGCCATGTGACACATGGTTTCCAGAGCTTGTAATCGAACAGGCACTGAATCATCAATCAGCACATCCATTAAATAGCTAAAAACCTTGCCAGCAAACTCATCAGAGAAACTGGTCAATGTACGCAAAGAATAACAGGCAGACTTCCGTACCTTCAAGTTAAAGAGCATGAATGTCATACTCAAAGCATATCTATATGGTGAAAATACATAAAGGTCAAAATGCACAACAAACAGTGTTGTAAATAATACTATTCAAATGGCAAATAGCAGCAAGCTTGAGCAAATTACCCATCAAACAGAAGCCTTGTCCAACCATGTGTGTGCATTGGAACATATAAGTAGGTTGGCACCATTTTTTGCTAAAAACAAGATTGGATGCCTATAAATGCATTTCTTGGGGGAGGACAGGAAAAGTCTTGGAAACACATGAACATATCATAATGAAACAAATTAGTTCTTGAAACTTACCTCGTAATAGTCATCCTCCAGCCCGTGAATAAAAGCCCCAGCAACACTTGATGCTGATATTTCAAACTGTTTTGTAGCGTACTGATGAAGAAACTTCTTTCCTTTTATTGCGACTTGGATCTTTTTGGATAGGGTTTGTAAAAGAATATCCTCAGACACCATTTGTATCCTCCCAAGGGCATCAAAAACTTTCACCCTGACTTCCAAACTCATATCTCTCACCACAGAGCAGAGCTGCAAAGAACATACAATGCGCCAGACATCAGGGCGAGAAATCTACCAAAAGCTTAAGTTGCCTAACCACTCTAGGGGACCACACTTACACACTCAGATGAGAAAAAAAGGAAGAAAAAGTCCTAAAATACTCCTGATGTGGGGGGTAAGGGGGTGAACTTCTTCAGGCTCTCTTAAATGAATCGTTCCCCAATGCAATTAGTACCACTTATTAAACAACACAAGCATCTGATCTTCAATTATGGTGAATAAGAGCATCCATAGTGGGTCGATCTCACCAACAAATATCCATTTTTTTATTTAATTCATCACATTTCTTTCATTTCCATACACTAACGATCACAATCCTTCTTCTCTTTTCTAATTTTCACTCACACCCACCATCAATTCTCATACCAAAAGGAATGTCCGACCCCAATGAGTTTGATCCATTTTTTACAAAATTTTCACAAATTTTTGATTCACAACGTTCATCCTTGGCTAAA
>JAYMTO010000845.1:0-10533 GCA_036898065.1 California macrophylla | reverse complement strand
TTATAAGTGATAAATATTTTGAATTCTGATATCGATTATACGAAGGCTGGTAGAGATTACTGAATTTGTTTTGAATTCGTCCTATTGTCATTCTATTAATAGAAAATTTATTTTTTTAACAAATTCAATATTTTTGTCCCTGTAAAGTTAAAGTCCATACCCATTCCTAAATATTACAAGAAAACCTATTTTATCTAAAGCCCAGCCCATAGAAAATCCAGCCCAGCCCAACTGGTACTGAAACGAAAAGTCCTCAAGAGCGAAGTGTAGAGTCGACTCAGTGTTTCGTTGTTGCAGAGACTGTGGAGCATCGTGCACACTGAGACAGAGAGCTGAAGAAGACGAAGAAGAAGAGCTAAAGGGACTTTCTGAACTATTCTGAGCAGCTGAAGAATCGAATTGAGGATTAGTAGTTTTGGTTGGGATCGAATCGAGGATGGAAATGGAATTGGAGCCTCGAGTGAAACCTTTGCCCTACAAAGTGAAGGCCATGTCTCGAGAATCTCCTTCCCAGAAGGCCCTTCACGTTCTCGACGCGGACCTTCGCTCTCACTGGTCCACAGCCACCAACACCAAAGAGTGGATCCTCCTAGAACTCGATGTATCGTCTTCTTCATCTTCAACATGATTCCACATTTTCTGTTTATACAGTGACCTTATTTCATTTTTTTTCTAGGAGCCTTGCTTGCTATCGCATTTGCGGATTTATAACAAGTCCGTTCTCGAATGGGAAATTGCTGTTGGCCTACGCTACAAGGTCAGCTTCTTCAGTTTTATCTTATTTTTGTGGGGTATCGTTTTTAGAACTAAAAATATGGTTTCTACTAGGCTTTTAGGCTTAATTGTTGATTGGTTTTGTATGTTATATGTATAATTTTTCTGGGTTTATGATTTAATCATGAATTATCCTTGTATTCTATTCCTCTGTAAGTTAGTAATAACTAGTAACCACTCGAGCATGTAACATGTGGGATCATGAGGGCAGTGTGGGAAGTCAAGCATTTGTATCACTAATCCTTGCAAAAAGTCATAGGACACTTAATTTGGAATGGAGGGAGTTTATTATTTTGAGATGTATATTTTGGTAAATTAGTACAAATTTATTCTGCCTCCGACGGCAAATGTGAGTAGTAGGTATATGCATAATGTCACGGTGAATGGTCTCACTAAGGACTGTAGTATGTACAATATTTGAAGGGGATTCAAGTTAGTTGGTATGAAGAACTGATACGTGCTGCTTTTTGTTTTTTAGCCCGAGACATTTGTCAAGGTTCGCCCACGCTGTGAAGCTCCTCGACGGGACATGATGTATCCCATGAACTACACTCCGTGCCGCTATGTGAGGATATCATGTTTGCGGGGAAACCCCATAGCCATTTTTTTCATACAGGTAATGTGTGTGTATGCATTTAGTGACTTAGTGGTGCCTAATCCTACTGTAGTCAATACAAACAATCAATTGAGGTCCTGTCCTTTCCTGGTGTTAACATCTGTTGCTGTATTACAATGTTCAGTGTTGATGTGTAAGATTCTACCTTTTAAGACATAGTATAAAGTTATGTATGAGTGTGTAAACTATTACCTTCTGTATTGATTCCCTCCCCAGCTGTGATCCTTCGATCTATAGTCCCGCGTTGACTTTGTTTTATCGACTCTATAGTTTTTTATATCTTCGTGTTTTTCTTACAGCTGATTGGGGTTTCAGTGACGGGCCTTGAACCAGAGTTTCAACCAGTTGTCAATCATCTGTTGCCGCGCATAATATCTCACAAACAAGATGTTCATGATATGCATCTTCAGGTGGATAACATCATTGCTCCAGCCTATTGATGTTCTAGTATGTTGTTATTTATTGTATTATCATTTTTTATTCTGATGTCCATTATTTTATAGTTGCTTCAAGACATGACAAATCGGTTGCTCTCATTCCTTCCTCAACTCGAGGTATATTTTTATTATCTTTGTTTAGCTTAGGATCTTTATTTAGTTTATTTGACGTTTTCTTCTCATTTTGCAAAACTATGTCAAGTTTGCATGTCTAATGTTATAACTTTTCAGATAGATCTTACTGCCATCTCGGATGCTGCTGATGCTGCTGAGCCTAACTTGCGTTTTCTTGCTATGCTCGTTGGTCCATTTTATCCAATACTTCATATTGTAAAAGAAAGGTTAGTGTGCTTTGCATATTAAATTCATGGGTGCTTCTCCCAGATTCAGAACCAGCGTGTACGTGTTGACATGATTATTTGCTAGCTGTCAATTCATGAAATAATGCTTGTTAGGCTTTTCAATATGACCGACAAACTTTGTGGATCCAAAATGATATTACTTTCTTTTATTCACTATCCTATCTGATTCATTTTCCCTTTATACGTCCAACCAAATGTGTTGGCAGTTCTTTGTTTTCTATGTAGCGGCAGATCGGTATATTTGCTCAGTACCTGCCTTCTCATGAGCCTTAACATTTACTTTGTTCTTAATTACATGACCCTGTCATTGCAGCTGTGTTGATTTAGTGTACACTGTCTACTTGGCAATACAAATTTATTTCACATCTAATACTGTTTTTGCTACTGCAGAGAAAGTGCGAGGTTGTCCAGCTCAGATACTGATGTTTCTAAAAACAGCCAGCAGGCATCAGCCTTGACAGTTTCATCCAATTTTGAGGTACCTTCTTTGCACTGATTTACACTTAGTTCTTTATCCTCTGTATTATTTGGCACAGATTTGACATAACTCATTTCTGACTGAAATAATAAAACTCGAAACCCTCCCGTCACACTAATTTATGACTAGATGCTATGTCTAATTCCAGTCATCATTCCCTGTAAGGGCTAAAAACAACTTCCAAAAGCATTTGATAGCTCTGAATGTGGAACTCTAAAACATATTGTTGAAGGTTGTGGCTGCACAGATATGCATAAATGCAAGCACACTAGGATGTGTGCATGAATACATACATAATTACACGTACCTGTATGAACTGCGTGTCTATACATATGCTCAGTCAAACTCATTCAAATTTAGCAAAGTTCTAATATTTTTCATGGTTAAAATATCTTGAGTGGAATATGTTCCAAAATTTAGGTTTTAGGTAGTGGACTGGAGCCTGGAGGTATAAAGTCGTTCAGCTCTCAATTTCAGTATCAAGCTTACAGTTTCAGGAGTACCTGTTTTTTCCCCTTCATGTGTGTGTTTAGTTCAGAAGAACCATGATTCATTTTCCATTCCCAGATCTGATTTCGTATATACGCTTAATGTTTTCAAGTAGTTTCAGCCTTTTGCTTGACAGTCTATCAATTATAATGTTTTATTGGAAGTGCTAGAAACCATTTTTTTCTGAACATCCAGAGGTGTGTCATTTGTGAGAAATAAATGTAGCTGAATGCGAAGTGTAGCACATCTAACAGGTTGAATGTAGGATGACTACTTTGTCATACAAATGATATTTTGGGGGTTAGGTGGAGTTAAGTGAGTTGAATATTTAACGTGTTTTCATTTGCAAAAGAGGATACATCCAAGACAAGCAGACAAATGTTCCTGATAGATAGAGGATGAAATTTAATTGTGCCTGTTTTGATATTCTTTCTCGCTGCTCTCTAACTACTCAGTCAATCCTTAGAGCTGTACAACCAGCATTGCTCTAGTACTTTGTTTCACTTATTTATTTGACTGTGCAAGTGATAGGTAACTAAACACTTTTTCATGCTATGATTCTGCAGCCAAGGAGATCGCGCAGCACATCACCGTCTACATCCAGTTCCATAGTGTTCCGTCCAGATGCAATTTTTGCGTTGTTAAGAAAAGCATATAAAGATCCCGATCTGGGGTCTATTTGCAGATTGGTACTGCAATACTCTTACCATTCTAATATTATGGTGGCCACTCGACAGCTTTTTCATTATGCATTTATTTTGATCAGTATGGCCAATTCCAATATTTAGATAATATATATATTTTAATTTTTTTTCTGTCATTTCCTCTGGCTCAGGCTTCTAGAATTCTGTACAAGTTCATGGGGCCTTCTGTTGTGCTAGAAGAATCGCCCCATTCAAGTGAAGATACATCTCATTTAGATGAAACAACAAAATCTGAATTATCCAATCCTGTTCCTTTAGTCGACTACTCAAACTTGTTTGGAGAAGAATTCCAGATACTGGACAATCACTGGGACTCCAGCTATGTTAGCACATTGGATATAGCAGCTGTGGAAGAAGGGATTTTACATGTTCTTTATGCTTGTGCGTCACAGGTCGATTCCAGTATTAGGCTTATAACACTCCTTACGCACCATAATAGATTAGTTTTATTTTTATTTTTTATGCTGGCATCTTGATCAATCAATTTAATTTGGCTTATATGTTCTACAGCCTCTTCTTTGCCGAAAATTGGCAGACAATACTTCTGACTTTTGGTCTGCATTACCACTTGTACAAGCATTGCTACCAGGTAAAGTATATATACCAGACAGCCTCTCTAGGATAGCATATTTCACATATCAGATGGATTTTGAGATTTTGTGATCATTCACCAAGATTTGAAAAATAATGGAAATATAGTTTTCGTAGTGTTATTGTGCTCAAAGGAGAGCAATTAAATCATATTAGAGTATCCAAGTTTATCAAGCGGTTGGAAGGCCTTGCACTATCTTTTCAGCCGTAAAATCTGTTAAGTCTTTTGAGAGTGATCATGTATGCGTGTTTGTGGAAACTATTACCGCCCAAATCATATGTGATCATTATAACATATATACTTGAGCTTATTTGACATGTAGCGCTTCGTCCCTCGGTGAGCAGTTCTTCTGATCACATGGATGCCAGTTTTTCTTTGTGGAAACAACCTTTTGTGGAACAAGCCCTATCTCAGGTACATGCAATATGCTGACCGTATAAACTTGTTTCTGGCTGAGTGACACTTACTAGATCTCTAAGTGCAATTTAATAATGTTTAGATTATATTTTCCTCACTGCGATGATAAATTGCAGATTGTTGCGACCTCGTCTTCAACGTTTTACCGTCCGCTTCTCCATGCCTGTGCTGGCTATTTGTCATCATTTTCACTATCACATGTTTGTTACTCTTGGCTCATTTCTAGTGTTTAAGTAGCACATATCCTCCTTTTATTCATCTCATGTCAACATCCGTATCTTCTCTCTCTCTCTCTCATATGTTTACATTATGATTTACGCTTCCTAGATAATTATGTTGAACGCAAAATTGTCTTGCTACTTAGCAATTATCATCACCTCAAACTGTCATTTCATTCTCCTCTATCAAGCCGTATTTGTTAACCACTTGGCAAGAACTCACATTGGACGGTTCAACGCATGACACATAAAATTCTTCAATGTAGTTTTCTACAGTTAAAAATCAATACTGTTTATTATATCTTGTACGGAGCTTAACTTCAGGCAAAATGATGCCTTCAATTGGAATCAAACTGCTCTAATATCGACATCTACAGGCTAAGGCTGCATGTGTTCTGATTGACATGTGTTCTAGTGTGCTTGCACCCTGGGTGGCTCAGGTGATCGCGAAGGTTGGTCTACAACAGATTATGCTTATTTTAATAGTTTACAATTTATGTTTTATTTCTCAGTTTGGTGATGATTGCTATGCAGATTGATCTAACCGTGGAGCTTCTAGAGGATCTTTTGGGCATAATCCAGGTCTGTTTATCTACCACCTGTAAATTCGATATTTTGGATTTTGATTATAAACATCTCAAATGGTTAGAGGCAGTAAAAATGGTGATAGCATCTTTGATAATTTTATTGGTAGAAGGAACACCGTTTTGAATAGATGTTTGTTGTGCAAAGCCAAAAATTGTGTTTGGTGACTTCTTTTCATCCTCTGTCATCCTGATCATTACTTAACAGACCTTCTATTCTCCTTTCTACTGTTACTATGATATTTCCTGTATCATGCCTTTGGTGTATTAGTTTGTGCATAGGTAGACATCCCAGAGTGAGGCAATCTGCAGTGGCTGAATATGGCTGTGGTTTAGTATACTACGAAATAAAACCCAGTCAAACTCTCTGTCATATATCTTTCCTTACATTATGGTAGAGAAGATTGGATGCTGTAAGGTGGATTAGTAATTGTGAATTTGCCATTTGTTTTTCTCTATGCATTTCAGTCAGCCATTCGCTAGCAACTCTTTTATGCGTGTGCATGTTACACTGCTTTATTGGTAATTTTCTTCCTGTTTCTTGGAGTCTGATGAATGGGATGTATTGAATGTGTTATTGTTTTATTATATGTTGTCAGGGTTCTCGTCATTCACTTGTTCATGCTCGGGCTGCCCTTAAATATATCGTGCTTGCGTTATCTGGACACATGGATGATGTACTTGGAAAGTATAAGGTACTTTATCTGACTTGCACATGAACTAAGTGCATTGTACAGTGTATTTTATGTTGGGAAATTATGATAAGGTTATTATAAGAAACTGTTTTACTTATTTTGTATGCACATTTCAGGAAGTCAAGCACAAAATTCTCTTTCTTGTGGAGATGCTTGAGCCATTTCTTGATCCAGCCATGCATGCATTAAGAAGCACAATAGCATTTGGAGATGTATCGACTACTCTTCTGGAAAAGCAAGAGAATAACTGTTTGATTGCTCTCAATGTAATCCGTACGGCAGTGCAGAAGCCAGCTGTTCTTCCTTCTCTAGAATCTGAGTGGAGGCGGGGATTGGCAACTCCTAGGTATTTCAAAACTGTACATACTTTTGTTCAATGTTTCTTCGTCCTTTTATTTTATGGTGTTACACATTCTGCGAAGAAATTAACTTCACTCCAAAGGTTCTTTGTGAACCCTAAAGACTTAATGAGTTGAAAATAAGATACTTACGTTCATTTACAAATGGTGGTCCAATATACAAGGGTACCACTTTGTGGGGCTCTCGAGATGGTCATTTATTTTCTAAGCTTTGCTTTTGCAAAGAGGCTGTTTCCCTTATTCAACCGAATGAAATCAAGGTCATAAGGCAACAGTCTTACGTTGCACCTCCAAAGTCAATTACCAATTGAACTCATCTTATATGAATGAATTTCTTTGAAATGCAACTTCTACACATGCTCTCTTATTTTTTGAAATATTAAGGTTGTGTTTTGATGATTTATTATAAAAATGGGAATCATGTATTTTTTGTGTTAATTGGGAACGTGCACCTTCATATCCATTCTAACTTCGTGTGTAGATTCTAAATTGGATGGGCCTGATCACCTTCAGATCAGACAGTCTATTGCCCAGTTAGATTATATATGCATTTAATCCATATGATTCTCCGTGCAGCGTGCTTCTCTCGATATTAGAACCTCACATGAAGTTACCTGCTGAAATTGATCTTTGCAAGTCTCCTGATTCCACAACTCTGGATCATGAATCTTCAACATTTCCATCTGCACTTCGCAATGGAGGAGCTACTTCCAAAACGAATGGCCAGGATGATTCTGATGGAAAGATGGATGTATCCGGAACAGCTGGAAAGGTGGATGTTTTCGAAGATGTCAGTCTTTTTTTTGCCCCTCCAGAATTGTGTAGCATAGGGCTCATAAATGTTTCTAGTTCCCCAAATGAAATGCTTTTGAACTCTAACCATGGAGATCTCAGCTCAGACCAGAAAAGCGTGAGTGAGCAAAAGTTCATGAGCAAGGGCTTAATACTAGATACAGGTTTTAATACTGAGTACTTCGACTTGCAAGCAGATTATTTTCATCTGGCTAACTATCGTGAATGTGAGCTAAGGGCTTCTGAGTTTCGGCGTTTGGCTTTAGACTTGAACTCGCAGCACGAGATTACTATTGAGGGTCATAATGCTGCTATTGATGCCTTGCTCTTGGCAGCTGAGTGCTATGTCAACCCTTTTTTCTTGACATCTTATATGGCCAGTACTTTGGTTATGAATAATAGGAATAGCTGTGGGGCTAACGTTCCAATGAGTTCTGAAATTCCCGAGCATAGAACAGCTTCAGGAAAGAATGAGCGCAACTTGGAAAAAATAGCTCATCTTGAAAGTGAAAGAGACAAAACCGTTCTTCAAATACTGCTTGAAGCTGCCGAGTTAGACAGGAAGTATCAGAAGGGATCAGATTCAAATGTTCCATGTTACACTGAAGGAGTTGATGAGCAAGTTGTAAAGTTGTCTCCCACTGATGTACTATCTGCAGATGCTGTGACCTTGATTAGACAAAACCAAGCTTTACTGTTCAATTTTTTGGTTCAGCGATTGGGAAGAGAACAACGCTCAATGCATGAAATTCTTTTGTATTGTTTTTTTTTTTTGTTGCACTCAGCCACAAAGCTATGCTGTGCCTCTGAATGTGTTATTGATATCATATTAGGTTCTGCTGAGTACTTAAACACAATGCTAACATCCTATTATCATCAAATGAAAGAAGGGAATTTTCAGTTGGATCTGGAGAAAATCCATGTGGTACAGCGGCACTGGATGTTACTTCAGAAGTTGGTAATCGCCTCAAGTGGTGATGGCGAAGGGTTACATTTTGCATTCAATATTAGCTATGGTGTACAATATGGAAATCTAATTCCACCTTCAGCATGGATGAATAGAATAGCGACATTCTCAAGTTGTGCTTCTCCGCTGGTACGGTTCCTTGGTTGGATGGCAGTATCCCGTAATGCGAAACAGTATACAGACCACCGTCTGTTCCTTGCATCAGATCTGACACAGCTGACATATTTACTATCTATTTTTACAGATGAGCTTGCATTAGTAGATAGTGTGGTCAATCGGAAACATGATGTTGCCATGGAACAATCAGGACTCCCTCAAGATTCTTCAATTGTTAAGAAATTCGAACTGGCTAATCAGCAACATGGAGACAAGTCTTTTCAAGTTATTTACCCTGATCTGAGTAAATTTTTCCCAAATATGAAAAAGCAATTTGAAGTTTTTGGGGAAATCATTTTGGAGGCTGTTGGGTTGCAGTTGAGATCCCTTTCTTCCAGTGTCCTTCCTGATGTTTTGTGTTGGTTTTCTGATTTGTGCTCATGTCCTTTTTTTGAGAAAAAGAAAACCACTTCGCGAAATACTTTCGACCATCTGAAAGGACATGTTGCAAGAAACGCCAAAGCAATCATTCTGTATATACTTGAAGCCATTGTAGTGGAGCATATGGAAGCAATGGTGCCTGAGATACCAAGAGTGGTGCAACTGCTAGTATGCCTATGCCAAGCCTCATACTGTGACGTGTCTTTTCTGAATTCTATATTGGTTTTGTTGAAGCCCATCATTTCATATTCATTGCACAAGGTCTCCGATGAGGAAAAAACAATGGTTGATGATCCATGCCTTAACTTTGAGTCATTATGCTTTGATGGTCTTTTTGGTAATCTTAGATTGAAACATGAGAGTGAAGATAGTTTTGCAGAAACATACAGTAGAGCTCACACAATATTTATTTTGGCTTCGGTGTTTCCTGATTTATCCTTTAGGCGAAGAAGAGAAATGTTGCAATCTTTAACCTTGTGGGCTGATTTCACTGCTTTTGAGCCAACAACTTCTTTCCATGATTACCTCTCTGCATTTCAGTGTGTTATGGAAAGTTGCAAAGTGTTGCTAGTTCAAACTTTACGAGCCATTGGTGTTATTCCTCTTCAATCACTCCACTCGGATATGAGCACTGCAGCATCCTGTGGCAATTTCTCGGGATCACATGCACTTTTTCTCTTTGATGTTTACCATACCTCTCATCCATCATCGTTCTCTGAGGTTCAAGAAAGTAACAAAATTGACGATTTAAGCATAAATCAAAAGGACTACATCTTATCTGCAGAAGAAATTGAAGATTTCTGTAAAGACTTGGAGGGTCTTATTGTCAAGCTTAACCCAACCTTTGAGCTATGTTGGAATCTTCACCATCAGCTGGCCAGAAAGCTGACTGTTGCATCGGCAGAGTGTTCTGTGTACTTGAGATGCTTATTGTCTATTTCACAAAAACGTAGTATCACGGAAGACGAACTTGAAAATCCAATGCCACTTAAGTCTGAAGATCAATTTCTGGTACACTGGAGGGTTGGTCTGGAAGGACTAGCTGAAATCATAATAATGCTCTTACAAAATCTTTGTTGGCAAGTTGAATCTGTGATGCTCGATTGTATACTTGGAGTCCCTGAACTTTTTAGCTTGGATTGTGTTATTTCTACTATTTGTTCTGCAATCAAAAGCTTTGCGTGCAGCGCGCCAAAAATTGGTTGGCGTTTGCGAACTGATAAATGGTTGTCAAGTTTACTCACAAGAGGTGTTCACGGCCTTGCTGATAGTGAAGTTCCTCTTGCCGATCTGTTTGGTTCGATGCTTGGTCATTCTGAACCTGAGCAACGTTTTATAGCACTTCAGCACTTGGGAAAATTGGTAGGCCAAGACACAAGTAGAGCAACTATAATGCAATCATCAGCATTTTGCAATACGTTACTTTCACCCGCCCTAGTTGTTTCTGTTCCTGAGAACATTTTGCTTCATTTGGTTTCAAGTACATGGGATATGGTTGTTGTGCTGGCATTA
>JAYMTO010000844.1:0-10534 GCA_036898065.1 California macrophylla | reverse complement strand
AATCTCAAGCTAGAAGAGCTTCTTGCATTTGTGTCCCGTAAGAATTTCTTATCGCAGTTAAAGCACCACCCTCGTGCTATTCGCTCATCTTATTCTGCTTGCTAGATTTGGCGTGCAAAAAGAGCTCAGGATGAACATGGACGGCTTCTCCCAGCTATCCATTCACGCTCCCATCAGTTCTTACGTCTTTGGTACAACTTGACGAGGCCCATGGTTGTGGTGAGGTCCACCTCAACATCTACGACAATCAATTCCTTTTGGCCATTGATAAATAATGCAATCTCTTATTCCGAGGTTAAGACTGGTATTTGCGCCGATATTCTTTTGAACTATCTTTGATACTATTCGAATATGCCTGTTTGACGTAGATTCGCGAGCTCTCCCAATCTGTTATCACGAGTTGGAGAACTGAATTGCATCTCTTAATAGTGCTTAAGAGCTGCCCAATTAATCAGGAGATGGTCTAGTCGGAGCTTCATAAACCACAGATGGGCATCACCCTCTAGGGCTGAAGCATGATGCGAGGTTTCGATGGCTTTTTAGACCGTTGCCCGAAATGGAGAACTGCCAGTTCTTTAATGCCCGAAGGAGTGGATACCAAGTCATTGTCATGGAGAATGTGAGTGATTTTATTTGTAGTTGCTCTGAAGTTCGCGAATCCATGAAATTTTTTGGAGTTTCTGTCTCCCGATTTCAACCATAAGGCTCTCGATTTCTGTCTCCATATCTTTGCTTGTTTTTTCAGTTCTTGAATCAGTATGGCTCGGAGGAAGGATCTTTCAGTGATTTACGAATCCTGTAGTGGCCTTATATTCAAAAAAGAATCGAGTTCATTGATTCTGGCAGACAAGGTTTCAACAACAAGGTCGGCATTTCCAAAGATTTCCCGGTTCCAACTTGTAAGGTCTCCTCTAAGCTTCTTAAGTTTGCTCCAAAGAACATGATGGGGTGCACCCTCCTTATGATAGGAGTTCCATAGGTTGGTAACGGTGGATTGAATTTCGCCATGGTCTAGGCATGCATAGATGAACCTGGCAGGTCTAGGTCCCCAGTCTACCGAGTCAGTTTTGAGGATAATAGGTTCTTTGATGTCCTGGTTCTTCTCTAACATTTCCTCCCAGTCTGGGTTCATATCATTCTCATGCTAGATGTGTACTTATTGCCCCATACATTGTGATTTCTTCAATCCTACCTCCATAAAGAGGGGCTTAATCTTTAGTATCCATGCCACACAGTTTTCAATGGGTCATCAAGACTCGTCTCAAAAATAAAGACTAGTAACATTAGATCCTCTTCATAAATAAATAGCTCTTGTGTATTTCAATATCAAACTTAACATATATCACAGTATTCTACCTGTTAAAATTAACAGTCTAAAAGTCAAGACATCAACGACACATTTATCATTAACATTTGTTGAAACTAATTAGTGTAAGATGTTGGGTTTTCTTATACATTAACAATACTTTTGTTTTTGAAAATTATACATTAAGAGCCATGGTAGCGCCAAAGAGAAGGAGAGAATGAGACATAAGCCATGGCCGCTCCAATGGAACTATCACACCACACACTTCCCAGAGTTTTGCCTCACTTGCACACATGGAATAGACTATATGGTAACAATGAATTGTCTCTTGGTAAACATTTTTCACTGACTTGTATCGTATCCATATGTGTTACTAACTTCACTATATATGTGTGTTGGTGCAGGGACCAACTTCCTCATTTGGTTTGGTCCAAACCCTCAACTGGTGGTGACAGATCCTGAGCTGGTTAAGGTGGTTTGAACAACAGAGATGGTGTATACGAAAAACCAAAGGCGGGCCGTTATCTGAGGAAGCTCATGGGAGATGGACTTGTGACAGTCCGAGGCGAGAAATGGCATAGGCAGAGAAAATTAGCCAACCATGCTTTTAATACAGACAACTTGAAAGTAAGTTGTGTAGTATGTGTTAAAGCCGACCCACCTAAAAGCTCAAACTTGTACTTAGAGATTGTAAGATAGTTTAGTATAAGAAGATATGATCCAAATCTTTTGGATATGTGATTCTAACAATGTGTATAAACACTTGGGCTGAAAAAAAATTAAGTAATGTGGACTGAATATGTTTGCAACTGAAGGGTATGATGCCTGAGATGGTTACTAGTGTGGAAATGATGCTGGAAAGATGGAGATATAATGCAGACAAGGAGATTGAGGTGTTCACAGAATTCAAGCTTTTGACATCAGAAATGCTTTCCAGGACAGCTTTTGGAAGCAATTACTTGGAAGGAGAAAAAATATTTGATATGCTGACAAAGTTGGCCCAAATTGTGTCCAGAAATGTTTACAGGGTTATGATTCCGATAATTGGGTAAGTAGTTAAGTTTTGCATCTTCACTTGTTCTTCCTTTCATAGGTAGTGAAGAAAACAACAAATCTATGTCATACATGAGTCCAGAAGCTAAAAGTTCATTTTACATGGTGGACACAGAAACTTTGTGAAGACAACGGATGATGTTGAAGCAGACAAGCTCAAACAAGAGATGCGAGACTCGATCATTAAGATGATAAGAAAAAGTGAGGAGAGAGTGAGAATTGCTGAATCCAAGGACTTCGGTACTGATTTTCTTGGGTTACTTGTGAGTGCTTATCACAGTGATGACAAGGCCAAGAAAATTTCTATGGAAGACATGGTTGATGATTGCAAAACACTCTACATTGCGGGACACGAAACAACCTTGACCTGGCTCGGCTGGACACTTCTTCTTGCAGTTCATAATGACTGGCAAGACAAGGCAAGGGAGGAAGTTCTTCAAGTATTTGGCCGAGAAAATCCGAGTCCTCAAGGCCTTGCAAGATTAACAACAGTAAGCAATACTTGATGGAATTCCATTGCTATATATATAGTATGTTTGCATTTGATTGATTCAGGTGGGTCAGACTTTAACATAGTACATAATCTTCTCGATTTCTAAGTTTCTTTCGTTTTTGTCTCCCCCAGATGACAATGATCATGAATGAATCTATAAGGCTATACAGCTCTGTTGTTATGATTGAAAGAAAAGCCTTAAGAGAAGTCAGATTGGGGGATATCATTGTTCCTGCTAACATGGTAGTGACCATCTCACCATTAGCTCTTCAACAAAACCCGGAGATATGGGGGAAAGATTTTCACATGTTCAGGCCAGAGAGGTTTGCAGAAGGTGTGGCCAGAGCTACCACCAACAACACAAGTGCATATATTCCATTTGGTTTGGGAGCTAGATCTTGTGTTGGCCAAAACTTTGCAACCCACGAGGCGAAGATCGCACTGTCAATGATTCTGAAGTGCTATAGGTTCACTCTGTCACCAAGTTATATCCACTCTCCAGCTCCGCTTGTCTCCATTCACCAGCAGCATGGACTGCACATCATTCTCCATCTACTATAGACCTTAACTTCTTGAGCATTATGCTTCCATACATTAGGAACAGTTTTTGTGTAAGTCCTGAAAAAGTTCATTGTTCTGCTCTTCAATATTTCTTTGAAGGAAAATGTCATCCAGAGTTATTTTTAAATGTTTTTGAGAGGTCTCTTAACTTTAATTTTGTCTGACATAGTTCCATTTTGTCCATAATACCCTCACTTAATAAAAGAAATTTAAAAATATAAAATATTACCATCCAACAACCTCTTTTATTACTGTGTATTAGTACTGCAAATCATTTTAACTTCATCATAAGAGATGTGACTTCTTCTGAATATGTTTTCAAGGTGATTTGGATGTTAAAATATGGGGTAATGCAATCAGCTAGCCTTGGTCTTGTGCACATGGTCATCAGATGAGCTTCAATATTTTGTTAGTGACTGGGTCTCCATTCCTTAAACCTGTCATATTCACAAGTGTTCATGGTCATCTGCTTAAAAATATTAGACAATTAAATAACGAATATTGACTCACATACAAGATATATGTGATTCCGTTAAGCCTACTTCTAAAAAAAATCCATTAGAACTTTGAACATCTGACAAATTGCACAGCCATAAATTTGACTAACCAAAAAGTAACTATAAATTTTAACACAAAATAAAATTAACTGCTTACTTATACAATCTCTTAAGCTCATCTCTGTCGAGATCCAGTTCTCACACATCCAACCCAATCTCAAGAACTCAACTTAAAGGAGCTGTCTTGCTCTTGGCTTCTATTTTTTATCATTTGTCATGGAATTACTCTGATATTCAATTAATTATGTTCACATCTTTAATAAAACATCTACTCTTGAAAGCTTCAAAATATTTTAGGTCAAAGGTGTCACTTGTGGCAGCCAGAGCAGTGCTTTGTCTATTTGTGTAGACTTTGGAGTCTAGAGCAACATTTTTCCTCTAAAAGACAAGTGGACAGTAATTTAAACAGATGACATTTACACATTTGTATAAGGTTGGTGATGACATTTTATATGGTAAAAAATACACTAATAATAATCAAATGACTAATAAGTTTGAATAAAACCAAAGGGATAGTGCCAAGTACTTGTTTGGTCTTCTGTTATGAACTCACCATATGAATAATGCAAAAGATTTAATAACTAACCACGTTGTTAATGATTTTCTATAGATTTTCCCCTTATATTTAAAAAGACAAGTGGACAATACATTAAACAGATGACGAATTGCTAATGTAATTTGATTCTTGACTTTCTTCACACTCATTATCTGTAATGTTATATACACAATGCAAAGATTTATGCCAATCGTTACCTATGTTTGGAAGAAATGCCTGAACCAGTTATAGGAACCATGATGATCTACCTCCTTAGCTCTCTATGCTTATGTTTCTTCTTCATTCTCATCAAGCTCTTAAACAAACTATGGTGGACTCCGATTCGCATACAGAAACTGATGGCGTCGCAAGGAATCAGAGGACCCTCTTACAGATTTCTGTATGGGAACACAAAGGAGATGATTAGGATGGGACATGAAGCCATGGTCAATCCCATGGAATTATCACACAACATGTTTCAAAGAAGGCTGCCCCACGTTTACTCATGGACCAAGTTATACAGTATGGTTTAACACACTAGTTATTATTTGATTTGGATTAGTAAATATCAAGATTAACTCTATGAAGCATGTTTGTCCCGGTGTGAATTACCTTATCTGGATTGGTCTTCAGGCATAACTTGTAGTGACTGATCTGGAACTAGTTAAGGTTATATCAGATAATAGAGATGGGGCACTCCCAAAACCAGAGCCAGTAGGGGATGTAAGAAAGCTTATGGGAGATGGGCTTGCCACCACATCAGAAGGCGAAAAATGGCAGAAGAGCAGGAAACTGGCCAACCATGCTTTTCATGCAGAGAGATTGAAAGTAAGGTGTTAAGAGCTGTTGCTTCTGCTACAATTAATCAAATACTGTAGTTTAGTCTTACAAGAACATCAGGAGTGATCAATTTGTTTGTAGCGCATGACTCCAGCTATGATTTCGAGTGTGGAAAAGATGTTAGAGAAATGGAGAAATCATCTAGGCAAGGAAGTGGAGGTGTTCCAAGAGTTCAAGCTTTTGACTTCAGATGTGATTTCCAGGACAGCTTTTGGAAGCAGTTACTTGGAAGGAGAGAACATATTTGATATGTTGATGAAGCTGACCATCTATGTTTCCACAAGTTTTCTCAGAGTTCGAATTCCTGTAATAGGGTAAGCTTCCTCTTCCTCACCAAATTCATTGCTGAGACAGTGATATGTCTGAAGCAACTCTTAAACTACTTGTATCACTATGTCATTGTTGTAGGAAATTTGTGAAGACAAGGGATGATGTTCAAGCAGAGAAACTCGAACAAGGGATACGAGAATCTATCATTAAAATGGTAAGAACAAGAGAAGAGATGGTGATGAGAGGCGAGGCGAGCAACTTTGGAGATGATTTTCTTGGATCACTTGTAAGTGCTTATCACAGTGACGATCATAGTAAGAAAATCTCTATAGATGATGTGATCGACGAGTGCAAGACATTCTATATTGCTGGGCAAGAAACAACCTCAACTGTGCTCAGCTGGACTGTTCTTCTTCTTGCCACTCACACAGATTGGCAAGACAAGGCAAGGGTGGAAGTTCTTGAGTCTTTTGGCCAACAAAACCCGACCGCTAATGGGATTGCAAGATTAACAACAGTAAGCAACATTATCAATGACTTGTTCGATTAGCATTTCAAATATATTCTAAGATTATGTAATCATCTTGTAGATGGGGATGATCATCCATGAAACTCTAAGGCTATACTCTCCTGTTGTTAACCTTACAAGAAAAGCCAAGAGGCAAGCCAGATTGAGAGATCTCATTGTTCCGGCCAATACTAAACTGAGCATTTCACCTCTAGCTCTTCGCCAAAATCCCAAAATATGGGGAGAAGACTCACCTTTTCAAACCGGAGAGGTTTTCCTAAGGGGTGGCTAAAGCTACCAACAACAACCCAGCTGCATATATTCCATTTGGTTTTGGCCCTCGAACTTGTGTTGGTCTAAGCTTCGCTATAAATGAAATAAAGATTGCATTGTCGATGATCCTGCAGCGCTATAGGTTCACTCTGTCTCCAAATTATGTCCACTCTCCTAATCTGCTTCTCACACTTTATCCAAAACATGGTCTGCAGATCATTCTCCACCAGATGTAGAATCTCAACTTCTGCAGATCACAGACTCTAAATAAGTTTTACCTCAAAGCTATATGTTCATTTTCTATATTGTATAAACAGATCAATCTGCAGGCTCTATGAACCGTAACTTATATGTAAAATAGTGTGTATCAGTTGTATCCATGCACTTGAAGTGCATATGCCGTGGTGATCACAAGATATATGTGTAATTACGAAGTTGTATTTCAATAAGATTCCTAGTTTCCCTTAAAAGAATAAACAAGTCTAATAACGTAATGTAGATGGTATGCTTATTAATTTCAAATACCATATATGAGTCTAACAAAGAGCCATCAACCAATCACAATGTAGCTACAAAAATACCAAATCACATAGCTGTTGGACATTATGTATCAAAATCGCCAAGTTAATAAATATTAACTTGTGATAACGTGTTAACTTGAGGCTCAATTTTAAAATGGAAAAAGTTGATTTTAATCGATGTAAAACATATTCTATGTTATGTTACGAGGTCTTTTCAATTGTAAATTTCAACGATCATCACTTGAACTTGATTGTTAAGAAAAGAGCAAATAGATTCTCTTATCCCACGTAGGAAAGATTGAGTTTAAATATGAAAGCCTCTATTTTGTACTTGAATTGCCTTTAGGTAAGAGGTGCAAAATATTTGGTTTTAAACTTCCTCTAACCATATTTACTCCATACATGTAGATCACTCTGTAGTATATACGATCGTTGCTCCTACACCTAACTTAACCGTTTCGTATATAGTGCACAAAGTTGTGAGCAACTCGTTGTCTATTCAGTTATGGCAAATCTGACAGTGCACCTTTTTTGTTGTGTATATATGTTGATGCTTCTAGACTTGTTCGAACAAGTTATTCTGAATCCTCCATTATTTGCATTAGATAGATTTATAATATTCAGGACTACCCTTGTATCCAATGACATATAAATTGTTTTTTTTCCTTTGGATTTTGCATCAGTGAAGGCATATTTTGCTGCAGGTAGTGTTTTGACATTTTGTGTAAGCCACGTTTGGTTCTTGGCTATCTTCTCTGGACAGACACATATCGAGCTGAGTTTGAACAAAGATGTCTGAAGAAGCAGTTGTACAAGGAAGCGTGATGAGCTACCTTCTTACCTCTTTCTGTGTGTGCTTCCTGCTTCTTCTTATCGACTTGTTTAACAAATTATGGTGGACTCCAATCCGCATCCAGAAACTAATGGCCTCGCAAGGAATCAAAGGTCCTTGCTACAGATTTCTCCATGGCACCATCAAAGAGATGCTCTCCATGGAAAAGAAAGCCATCAACACTCCCATGGAACTGTCACATGACATATTCCCCAAAGTTTTGCCCCACACTCACTCATGGATCAAACTCTATGGTAACCATTCAGAATTGGTTCATTAGTATAGTACTACTTATTGTTTCACTCTGAATTCGTAAATGTCACCAACTCCGCCAACCATGTAGGAAGGAGTTTTCTTAGCTGGAAGGGTCCTCAACCTCAGCTGGTAGTCTCTGATCCTGAGCTTGTTAAAGTGATATTGCACAACAGAGACAGGGCATTCGAAAAACCAGAAAAGGAAGGTCTTGCCAGAAAGTTTGTAGGGGATGGAGTGGCAACAACCCGCGGTGAGAAGTGGCACAGGCAACGAAAACTGGCCAATCATGCTTTTGGTTCAGAGAGCTTGAGAGTAAGTTCATCATTTGATCATGTCATTGTCACCAAATATTGTACTTTATACCATTGATGGCTGGTTTGCATTTTAGAGTATGATTCCAGCAATGATTGCTAGTGTGGAGATGATGCTACAAAAATGGAGAAAACGTGTAGACGAGGAGATTGAGGTTTGCGAAGAGTTCAGGATTTTGACCTCAGAAGTTATTTCCAGGACAGCTTTCGGAAGCAGTTACTTGGAAGGCCAAGACATATTCAATATGATTATGAAGATGGCTGCTGTTTTTTACAGAAACACATACAAGATCAGATTTCCTGTAATTGGGTAAGCTTTTTGATCCTTATAATCTCTGCTGCTTCATTTTGTTCAGACTTAAGAACCTTCATTTTTCATGGACAAAGCAAACTTGTGAAGACAAGTGATGATACTGAAGCAGAAAGGCTGGACCATGGGATACGAAAGTCTGTGATGAAGTTGATAAGGAAAAGAGAGGAGAGGGTGCTGAGTGGTGAAGCTGACAACTTTGGCACTGATTTTCTAGGATTGCTTGTAAGTGCTTCTCGTAGCGATGACTATAGCAAGAAAATTTCTTTGGATGATATCATTGATGAGTGCAAGACATTCTACTTTGCTGGGCAAGAAACGACCGCGAGCTTGCTAAGTTGGACTATTCTTCTACTGGCCATTCACAAAGATTGGCAAGAGAAGGCAAGGGAAGAAGTTCTTGAGCTATTTGGCAAGGAAACCCCAAGCGCTCATGGCCTTGCGCGATTGGCAACTGTAAGGCTGCACATGACTGATAGTAAATCAATCTTTAACATTACATGTACTCGTCTGATAAGTTTTCTCATTTTCTCCTATTCCTTGTAGATGGGAATGATCATCAATGAATCTCTAAGGCTATACTCACCTCTTGCTAATCCTGTAAGAAAGGCTAAAAGAGATGTCAGATTGGGGGAGCTTATGATTCCAGCAGATATGGAAGTGGTTATCCCGAGCCTCGCGCTTCACCATGACCCGAACATATGGGGAGAAGATGCTCACATGTTCAAACCAGAGAGGTTTGCGCAAGGAGTGGCTAAAGCTACCTACAACAGAACAGCTGCATACATTCCATTTGGTTTGGGTCCTCGGACTTGTGTTGGCCTCAACTTTGCACTTAATGAATCAAAAATTGCAATTTCAATGATTCTGCAGCAGTATAGGCTCACTCTGTCCCCAAACTATGTGCACTCTCCAGTTCTCGTTCTCACGCTTCGCCCGCAACATGGACTGCACATCAATCTGCATCCCTTTTAAACTGTAATTTCTGTATAATATTGCTTGTATATGCAATAATAGTGCACATATGTTTTATTAGAGTGCACATGGCATCACAAGGTACTGTGTATTCCAAAATTCTATATTTTAATAAGACATCACTTATGTGGACACATCTTATATACTTTTATGAATATAATTTCTCATACCCATATTCTCTAGAGTTATTCTTCACTTATCGAAAGATTGTCTTTTGTCTAGTCTTTATTGGCCATTCATGCATTGACTCTGTGAGATTGATCTTATTAATATTTCTATATTGCTTATCAGCCCTTTGTAATGTAGAAAGTTATACCTACTGTTAGCTATTTACTTGAAGAAATGTCTGAACCAGTTCTTAGAGTCTTGATGGCCTATTTCTTTGCTTCTCTCTGCTTGTGCTTCTTCTTCATTCTCATCAAACTACTTGACAAACTATGGTGGACTCCATATCGAGTATAGAAGTTGATGGCCTCGCAAGGGATCAAAGGCTCCTCTTATATATTCTTCTGCGGGAGCACGAAAGATATAATAAGAATGAAACATGAAGCCATGAGCAATACCATGGAATTATCGCACCATATATTTCCCAGAATTTTGCCTCACTATTACTCATGGACCATGTTATATGCTACAGTTCAACACAGTACTACTTATTGGATCTGTATTTGTAAATGTGCTTACATAGCTTTATCAAACAAGCATGAATTTCCTTCACTAGATTGGCCCTCAAGCTGAACTAGTAATCACTGATCTTGAGCTTATCAAGGTGATACTAGACAACAAAGATGGGGCTTTCCAAAAACCAGACCTACTAGGCTTTGGAAGAAAGCTCTTGGGTTATGGACTTGCCACATCTGAGGGTGAGAAATGGCACAAGAACCGCAAACTGGCCAATCATGCTTTTCATGCTGAAAACTTGAAAGTAAGTTTT